>JABFQD010001058.1:0-20357 GCA_022817045.1 Psix sp. ZL-2020 | reverse complement strand
ATATGTTTATTTTCATCATCTCGAATGCCTTTAAAACTTTAGAATTCTGTGTTATTTGAAGAAAACTGATTTCATTTTTCATTTATAAATAACAATTTTTTAGAGAAAATTTCATATATTTCAACACTGTATTAGTAATTATATAGAACAAAATTATATCTAAACATTAACTAAAAATGTCATGAAATTGTCTCTACTAAATGAAATGTTAAAATATTGTTTTTATCTTTTTAGTATCGACGTCAAGATGCAGCAGGTTGACAATATACCACAAAACAACTCTGTAAGTAATTATTTTATTAATAATTGAGTGCCAATTTTATGTAAAACTATCTATAAAATTATAAAATTTGCATGAAATTTATTTGAGCAAATTTTTTGAAGTAAAAACTTGATTTAAAGATATTTATATATTATAATGCCATGCTTGTATGCAATAAGAAATATTTAACTTTCATGTTTGTTTTCATTTTATTTAATGATACTCTTAAAATAATATAAAAGTAGAAAATATAGAAGTTAAATATCTTTTATTGTTACTATTAAAAATAACAGCTTTTATGTAAAATATAAGAATAATAAAAAGAAATCCATATTATATTAAAATCTACTTTAGACGAGCGCACCGGCGAAAACGGCAACTCCGACTGCACCAGCAAAAGAGCCACCACCACGGGAAGAGCCGACAGTAGAGCCAGTAAATGGCATTGTGCAACCACCAGTTTTCCCTCCACCGAATAGGCCTGGTCGGATGACTAATCAGATTCAGTTCCTGTTGAAGAGCGTATTCAAGCCAGTATGGAAACATCAGTTTGCTTGGCCTTTTCAGCAGCCAGTAGATGCAAAGAAATTAAATCTACCGGTACATTTCAATAAAAAAAATTTTCGATTTGACAAATCAAATACAACGATGAGTGCTAATACGCTGATATTTGATCACAGGACTATCACAAAATCATCAAACAGCCTATGGATTTGGGCACTATCAAAAAACGTCTGGAAAACTGTTACTACTGGAGCGCGCGAGAATGTATCCAAGATTTCAATACCATGTTCTCCAACTGCTACGTTTACAACAAACCTGGCGAAGACGTTGTTGTGATGGCACAAGCGCTCGAAAAATTATTTTTAACAAAGGTTCAAATTTTATATTATACAAAGTATTTTGTAACTCTTCTAGATTTTGAGCAGTCGAAAGTATATTTTATATTTTGTCTACAACAAATTAGCTTTCGTTACTTTAGAAGCAAATTGGCCAAAAGAAAAGTATTTTAATCTATTACATCGAGTATGTCAAGTTACTTAATGATAACTTTTTGAATTATCAAATTGATGATAACTATATAAATAAAGAACAAATTTTTCTTCCTATAAATTTTTCTGTGAGAAAAATAATAGTAATATGACACATTCAGAATCGTTGGATAGATTACATCTTATCATGTAATGTTCTATTTTTACAATCTTTTCATAACAGTACTGAAGAAAAATATGAAACTAATTAAAAACTTACAGAAAAATATTAACTTGTTACATATTTGATTAATTCCTTTTACGTATGTTTAAACTTCCAACTTGTTGATTAATAAATTGAAGCTCTTCTCCTTATCCATATAAGAAGAGTATTTTTATATAAGATAAACTTATCGACGCGATTTCTAATATGGAATTGATATCGACAGGTTGCACAAATGCCAAAGGAAGAGGTGGAACTGGATCCTCCAATGCAGAAAGGGCCGAAAGGTAAAAAGGCGACACGGGTAGGTGTGGGTGTAGGCGCAGTAGGTGGGACCGGCGCAGGGCGCGGTCGTCCATCGTCAGGCGCGACCGCGGTTACCTCGATGATGCCAAACAACCTTACACCCGCGGCCGGCACCACGGGCGTGATGGCGTTGCCACCGTTGGCGACGCAAGCACCTGTTTCAGTGCCCGGTAGCACTAACACCACCACGATCGCTCCGCCTGCGAATTTGGGTGTCGCGCCAATGCCAACGACGCACAATTCGCTGCCGCCGCAGGTCGTACCGCCACCGACGAGCTACCACGCGCAACCGACGCTCGACGGTCAGCCACCTACCACTGTCACGGCACCTCCACCGCCTCAGGTGCCTACTGCGCCCGCGGTTATGCCTTCCACTCCCGCTAAGTCCAAAAAGGGCGTGAAAAGAAAGGCTGACACCACCACGCCAACCGCCAATTCCTTCGAACCTCTTTATCAGCCCATCGACGCCAAGAACCCCAAAATATCCACTAGAAGAGAATCGGGAAGGCAAATCAAAAAGGTTCATATTTCTTATTATATCATTCTGCATCATTTTTTTTTAACAACTTATATTACTTTTATCATTCTTCATGAAAAATGAATATAAAATATTTAAATATTTTAGTGTTATTGACATAATATACAGACAAGCAATCTTGATATATTTGGTATACATTTTACATTGATCATACATTTTTTTATATTATGCATTTGATAAAAATAATGAAAAATTGAAATTATATAAATAAACAAGTGGGTTTTTTAACGAGAATAATTTTATAACATTCAAAATGATTATATTTTTAAACGTTTGGAATTATTAATTGTGATAAATAAAATAAAATGATCATAATGTAATTCTAGCCAACGAGACCAGCGGAAGATGGGCTTGTGCCATTCCATCAAGGAACTATGCCACTTATGGGATCAATGGCTCAACAGGTATGTAGGCTACACGAAAAAAATAAAAACTAATCGCTTCTAATATATGAATATGTTTTATTGATCATCTCTAATTTATTGAATCATTATTATTTTACACTTTGATGAATATTTCTTTAATTAAAATGGTATTTTCTAGCCACCACATCCAGTTGGCAAGTCGAAAGACAAATTATCAGAATCATTAAAGTCCTGTAATGAGATTCTTAAGGAGCTCTTTTCAAAGAAACATTCGGTAAGTTGATATAGAATTCGAAAAACTTAAGAAAGGGAAAAATAATAAAATTGCATATGAAATATGCAATTCATATGCAACAGAGAGTATAAGAAAAGCAATGATTTTAGGGTTATGCATGGCCATTTTACAAGCCCGTGGATGCAGAATTGTTGGGTTTGCATGACTATCACGACATTATCAAAAAACCAATGGATCTTGGTACTGTGAAAACGAAAATGGATAACCGGGAATACAAGAGTGCGCAGGAGTTCGCGACTGACGTACGACTGATATTCACAAATTGTTATAAGTACAATCCGCCAGATCACGATGTGGTGGCAATGGCACGCAAACTGCAGGATGTATTCGAGATGAGGTACGCGAAGATTCCAGATGAGCCGATTGGTGGAATGGTCGGAATTAAGAATTCGAGTAGCAGTGGCAGCAGCTCTGGCTCGGACAGCTCGTCGGACAGCGACGACTCAGCAGAGGAGCGTCGTGAGAAACTCGTTGCCTTACAGCAGGAGCTGAAGATGATGCAGGAGCAGATGAAAAAGTTAGTAGAAGAAAGTGGCAAGAAAAAGAACAAGAAGAAGAAGATGGACAAGCCTAAATCGAAGCCAATGAGCAACAAGAGCGCAGGAGCTTTGGTAGGAGCGCATGGCAGCGCGATGAAAGAGCTGATGAAACCGAGCCTGCCGAGTGTCGGCGACGGAGTGGCCGCAGGGTTAACCAATATGGCCATGGCTCCGGGTGACATCAAAATGCCCGGAGCGATGCCACCCACAGAGCTGCATCACCCTGGTGCGATGTCCACAGTCGGCGGTAATAAAGCGCATGCTCCTGCAGGTCTTGGCCACCACATGGCTGGCGCCAGTGTCAATGCCAAACCTGGTAAAAGTAAGACTCGTGGACCTGGAAAAGGCGCTAGTGCTGCGGCCACCGCTGCAGCTGCGGCGCCTAACGCCGCGACCAAGAGGCTTAAAGCCAACAGTCGCTCTACCAGCGGCAAGAAAAAGAGCACCAGCAGTCAACCTCAACAGATGGCTTTTGACTCTGAAGACGAGGACAATGCTAAGCCCATGTCCTACGACGAGAAGAGACAACTTAGCCTCGACATCAACAAGTTGCCTGGTGACAAACTTGGTCGCGTCGTGCACATCATCCAATCTCGAGAGCCCTCACTCAGGGATTCCAACCCCGACGAAATCGAAATCGATTTCGAAACTCTCAAGCCATCCACGCTTCGTGAGCTTGAGAGCTACGTTGCTTCCTGTCTTAGAAAAAAACCACGTAAGATTTTGTTCCTTTTGCGAATTGTACTTGTAAATATTATGTTGTGTATACTTATTTTTGTTCAATTCTTTTATTTTACAGACAAAAAAGTTAGCGGTAAATCAAAGGATGAACAAATTGCAGAGAAAAAACAAGAACTGGAGAAACGACTGCAAGATGTTACCGGCCAATTAGGAAACTCTAAAAAGACTGCTAAGAAGGGTAAGCTTCGTTTTAAATCGAATTTTAATATGTCACCATAGAAAAATGTCATATTTGAAAATGTATTTTAATTGTACATAATTTTGCAGACGACAGCAGTAAGTCTGTAGATGTTGTTGGAACTGGTGGTGCAAGCGGACCTCGATTATCCGCTTCAAGCAGCAGCAGCAGCGACAGTGATTCTAGCAGTAGCTCTTTATCATCAAGTTCCAGCGATACGAGTGATAGCGAAGCAGGTTAGACAACTCACCTAATCTAATTGTTATCTACTTCTCGAAAAGAAAACAATTAGCAGAACCCATTCCGGAATCAAAAAGACAAGAAATGCTCCATTATTTGTTTCTAAGGAACAAACTTGCACCTCCGGTTGACGGTACTGCGGTCTTCTTCGAATTATCAATGAATTGAACATACAAAAGACAGACGTTTTTGAGTAAATGAAATTTTGAACCCATTGTTTTGCACTTGATTAATATATGACTAGATTCTTTCTTTTCTTTTTTTCTTTTCTTTTTTTTAATTTATATTCGTTATTGATTTTTCATATCACTTTTCGTACGGACAATACAGCGTATGTATAGTTTTATAATGAACATTAAAGTAAGCATCGGTAATTCGTTGAATTTTTAATATTTTTGTAAATATCAAAATCATCAAGTAAAACTCCGGTTCCCCTTGCTGCAGTGTGTATTTTTTCATAAATGTTAAATCGTCATTAAATTCTATTAAAACAGTTTTTATACGAGTATTCATTGCATGTCATTTTGTTTCCATTTTTGCTTTAATAATAAGTAACACACCAAACCATGTAATTTGTTGTAAAAAGTAATGAATTAGTTTTATATGAAAGTATATATGATAGTAATATATATGTATATATAAATAAATTATAACATTTTCAACAAAAATTGTTAATAAAAATATGAAAAGAAAAAAAATTGATATTAAAGTTTATATGAATTAAAGAATGTTTTTGCTTTCTATATTTGGAACGTATATAATTATGTTATCATTACATTTTTGAAAGATTACTTATAATAATTATATTTTATTGTATACAATTGACTTGCAATAATATTTTGATCTCTTTAATGTTAGAATAGTTAATCAACTTAGTTTTTAACCCTTTCATTAGTAAAGGCAAAGTATTGAATTCCATACTTTCTTGGAAAAGTTTATTGGCCTATAATAACGAAAGGGATTAATGTTCATGGTCTGGTGGTTACTTAAACATTGTTTTAAAATGATTACCTATGTTTTTTTGTAATTGTTAAATTTTAATAGAGTGTATTTATGACTAATTTACATTTAAATTTATTTATTTTATCAATGTTTTTTTATATATTTATTTAATAAATTATATTAATAATAGTAATACCTCTGGAAGTGAATCGACAGATAATCGAGTGGAAGCGTTATCCTCTTCTTGAATAGAGGATGGTGGCACGTAGTCTTCGTCGTCAGACGTCAGTCCCAATTCATCGCCGTAAGACATGTGTACGAGTTGCCACATTTCTGAGAGACCCATTGGCTGAAATTGTATTACTCATGAAGTTGTGTTGAAAAAGTGCAGTTAGACATACACAGAAACTATAAACTTACCTGGCCAATAAGAGCATTTTGCCAAACCCGAAAGAGCATTAAATAAGCCTTATCTCGGGCAATAAACGAAGTAAGAAAAAATTTTTCCGTTACAGTTGAAACAAGAATCGCATTTGGAATGACCAAGGCAGTTTTCTCTTTTGTTATTGACGTTACATCTTTCCAACGCAGACATACTAGAGTCTCCCACATAAAAATATTTGCGTAAAAACACATATAATTTTGAGACACATACAGTCGCCCATGTGCCAAGATGTCACGTTGGAGAGCACAGGAGTAATCTTTAAAATTACAAATTTGACTTAAATGAAACGAATACCAAACAATTTCCAGACATTATATTTTATTATGGTTTTACGCTTGTATGAATAAGAAAATTATTAATAAATTATTATTATATAAAAACTTATTTTTTGTTCTATTACTATATCTCTATTTAAACTCAATTATTTTGATAAATATTTTGAATAAAATGAAATAATGTATTGTATTAAGACAATGTTATCGCATTCTTTTATCAGATTGAATTCATTCAAAATAAAACGATAAGATTAATACCAGTCAAATTTAAATTTTATTGCAATATAAAAAATTCGTATACATAGAATTTTAGCTTATTTCCGGAATAAATGATTAATTGATTTTCCAAATAAATTATTAAAAAATGTATGTTTTGTTTTAATTTGTTCATGTTTATACTAACTTTTCAAGCATATATTAGCATGTAATGTACATAATATTCAAATTATTACTGACTTCTGTATCTTATCAAATAACAAAGAAATCAACAAAGATTTTCTCACCAACAATCAATCTTTCATCACTCGGCACATCTTTGAAAATTCGCTTGAAATCTACTGATCTAGATTTGTATGTCGGCAGTAGCGAATTGTACCATGAGAATTTCTTTTTCAGACGCTCTGACCCTTTTCCTTTCTTTTTTACAATACTAGAATCTGATGATTTACTAGAAGTCTCCTAATTAAAAGAAACAATCAATAATTAAGTAAATTTGTTATGATGAATTGCTTTTTTCTGACAATAAATGTGTAATTATTTTTCATCTATTTAATAACGAAATAATAAATATTAAACAGAAATAGACTAATGCAAAATTTCATGCAATTAGTTAAATAAAATTGTTAATAGTAATATTAAACATTTTTTGAGTTCAGTATATTAGTTTTTTTTTCGACATATCATTATTAACTTTTCAAACTATTTGCAATTTTGTTAATTTTGTATATATACATATTCAAATTAAACAATTCAATTTAAACCTGCATCTGTTCTTCGGATTTGATAAAAGATTTGACAGAAGAATTAGCATCTGAGATTCGTTTTGCAGCATTACATTTGGGAGATGAATTTGGGCTTGAGTTACTTTTGCCACTACTTTCTTCATTGCCTCCCATACATACTGGATTTTCTTGATCACTGCAGGTCCCGTTGCCAAGACCCGCTGTCCAATTACGTGTTCTCAACGATGAACTAACACTTGAGATGACTTCTTGATTCGACAAAAGCAAATTTTCGCCAGACTTGTTCCTGTAAAGTACGTGTTATGTTAATCCAGTGATGTAATTCAGTTTGTGTAATATAATTCACAACTAAAAGAAATGCAAAGAAAAATTGAAAAGAAGTGAAATAATAAAAATGAAAATCAGAAAAGATATACAAAACAGCAAACTATCATATCAACAACGATATTTATATAATTTATTCTCGAGGATATCATTGTCGCTCATGTTGATTGTCGATAAAATCATAAACAAATTTGCAACAAAACTTTGCCATTAAATATTACTAAATCTGAACTTTTTTTCTCTCACTCTCGCATTATTATTGTGATTAGATACAAAAGTCATTATATGAATTTATACAAATCAAATTACTCACTGCCCATTTTCAGGTCCGACACAATCTTCGCACGCATTCATGTCAAAATTGTACTGTTGTTACGCGACCATGTATAAAGTTGAACTGAATGCTTTTAAACAATAGTAAATGCGTCATCAAAAAGTTTTAACTTATAACACACATTTCAAAAGTTGCAATGTTCAAAGCAGTATGATTAACGTTTTTCCAAAGCGATCACAACTGCTTATTATAATCTCCACTATTACAAAATGACTTATTCATTTAAAAAAATTGTATCAACTTGAAATGAACAAATTGAACTAAAAAAATTGTCTTCGAATAATTTGTACTATATAATCGTTATCACTAATTTACGGTGTAATGACCTTTTTTAATGACATTAAAAAGTTTGATAAACGTAAATGAGCAAATATAAACAAACGCCCTGCTCCGATTAGGAAAGTCACAAGGCGGACTTACATGACGACTGAGGGATCCCGAAATGCATAAGAGTCGATATACATAACTGTCGAATGCCGCGCGAGCCGTCGTCGGCCACATAATTCGCGGCCAATGTTCTTAGCATTTGCGTAGCTTCTCAGAAGGCACGCTCACCGGCAACCAATCGCTCTTCTTAACATGAGACTACGTGCACTCAACTGATGCCTCGGGACCACTTTTGCGATTCACGCAAACACTAGCCCGACTAGTCTATATTTTTCTCATGCGCTATCAATGGGTGCCACTCAAACTTTTCGTTCAGCTTTCGAGCAGGGCTGTGTAGTCATATCACTCGAGATCTCCGTTCGATTACTCGATTCTTTAAGCCACAGGTAAACTGGCAGTACCAACAACGTTGCCAGATGTATCTTTGTTTCTCTTTGAAAGAAAACTCTCGCTGTTGTAATAAATACAAGAGTTTTTATTTAGAAAAAGATAGACATATGGATGTGGCAACAATGTTTACATTGTTGAAAGTATATCTCTTAATTTTAATTAATGAAAATCAACAAAATGTGATTTTTCAAGATTTATTGATGTTTTATTTATGTTCTTTTAACAATCTACTACTAATAATCTTATAATAACAATTTTGCAGTGAGAATATATGATTAAAAAATCTTATATATATATGTATTTATAAACTTATACAAAGTATACAAACGTAACATATAGGTATTTGACCTATATATGGTCATATATGGTTTATATATAACTTATATATGATTAATATATGATCCATATATAGATATATATAAACTTGTATGGGTCACATACGGAATTTGTGACGGTATATACATGAACCATTTTATATAATTTAATGTTTAAGAAAAAATCTGCAATTTTAATATTCTTTGCAATTTTTCGCCTTATATTAAAATTGATCTTTTTTACAGTTTTGTGATTTAATTATTTTTTTGTCATTTGAGATGGCAGTTGAAATTGTATTAATTAAATTTAAAATGTTCTTTTTGATGAAGTAAAATTTATTTGTAAAATATCAATAATAAAGTACAACTTACGAAAGTCAGGTTGATTTCTGTTGAGCCAAGAAATAAGATTTAAAGGTTTGAAAGTCTGGCGCATTTGCGAGACTTTCTTGCAAGCTATTCGAGGTCGGGACAATTTTTTTAGACAGCAAATGCAAATATTGTTGAAAATTACGAAATTTGTTCGTTCAGAGTTAAACTTGAACATTGTTAAACTTGGAGATCAATTTTTGAACCTCTTAGAGACATTTTCTATGTTAGGGATCGCATAAAAATTGCTCAACGGCTTGGCCCCAACAAAGTTCATGGTCTTATGGCAATTAGCCAGTGGAGAAAAATCGTGTTGACAAAATCTCTCATTATACAAAAGATTTTCCAGTTTAGGTAGAACGTTTGTTAGAGATTAATGAAATTTGATCATTAAAAACATTCAATTATTAAAACATTAACTAATTCTCTAATAAATTTAAATAAGATAATAAGATCATTTACATTGAAAATATAAAAATATATAAAATTCACATTCCTTATGAATAGCGCCCAAAAATTAGTTACCGCGTCAACTAAAAGATTTTGAGGAAACGAAGGGATTTCTTTTATGGTGCAAAAATATTACTTAACGAAGAAAAAACAAGTTGAGTCCGACATTATCTTATAAAAACGAAAACGAAATGTTTTGTTTTTGAGTGAGGTAGAAACATTTTTCCTACCTAGAAGCCGTACGTAATAGGCTTTTATGCTCTTGTGCATAAAAACTATTTTTCCACACGCTAAAACGTGCGTAAAAGGCTGCATTGCGTATGCTTCCTCAAACGTAATACATTATTTGTTACACGGGCGCTATACACTCTTGTATCAAAATGTACTATTTATTCGCTAAAAAATTATATTTACTTTACAAATTTCAAACAGTAAATAAATAAAAAAAATAAAACTTTGTATTCAAGTGTCCATTTTATGAAATCCTTGCCAAATACAATTGCTGTAGTTCACTTTATAAAAAATGCATTTCTTCACAAGAAATTAACTCGATTCTATTTTTTCAATCAATGACCTCTAGGAAGAACGAGAGAAGGATATGTCATTTCTGTAGTGCTCATAATGAATTGATTGTATAATCAATTCATTATTATACAATCAATATTTCTAATAAGATTTAAAGTTTTATTGATACACAAGAAAAACTGAATTTAAAATAATAAAAATATTTTGCTAAAAAGTATCATTTTTTGAACTATACAGAGATAGAATAAACTTATTAATTAATAATTCAAAATATTCAATTTGAATATTTGGTTTTCAAACTTATTAAAGAATTTGGTAATTCATGAAAATTTCACTTCGATTATAAAAAGAGAATAGTGTATTACAAAAATAATTTTTTAAATAAATAATCGTTTTTTGAAAGTTGAATTATTATGTCGTTCGTTTTATTAGGAATTTCATAATATTAATCACCCAAACATTTGTTTAATACGTTA
The DNA here is from genome assembly GCA_022817045.1 of Psix sp. ZL-2020. Lineage (NCBI taxonomy): Eukaryota > Metazoa > Arthropoda > Insecta > Hymenoptera > Scelionidae > Psix > Psix sp. ZL-2020. Next base: position 9,506 of record JABFQD010001058.1, on the reverse strand, counting down.
ACAAAATTTAAGTTCTGGATAGAATAAAATACATATGAATGATTTTTTATTTCATTTTATTTACATTTTGAAATGGTAATACATGTTATAACATGAAATATTGCTTTATTTTAAATGGCTAAGTATGATTTCCGAAAACTAAATAATGTTTTAACAATTAATTTTTTTGTACAATTTGATGTACAAAAAAGTAAGTTTATATGTACACATAGATGAATTTGAATCTTTCTGGAAATCGTTACCGCTTCATGTAATTTAAATAATCAGATATACATTTGTCTTATTAATAAAATTAAATAAATATTATTACATAAAAATTAAAGAGTACATATCCGAATTTGATTCTTTTATAATAATTATTATCTATCAAAATATAAAGGCTTCTAAAAGAACACTTCAAACTCCTGTTAAAACCCCTTTCTTATAGACGTTAGATGATAAAACAGTAGGCCTAAATGACTCGAATCAGTCGATAAAGTAGTCCTCCCAGTTGGAGCTGGAACGTTGGCAACGCCGCAATGACAGTTCGACAAAAGAGACAGACGGTAGTCGCGTGAAATCCTGGATCGCGAGGATCGCAATGGAATCCGGACACGGCGCGAAACCTGGTGGCAGGATATCCAGCCAAGCTGCGTATGGCACCGGCTCTGGCTTCTACGAAGCAGGTGAGATCTGTTCGCGGGGTCGCGTCTCGACTTGCGATTCGCACCAAAACATTCACTTAAAATCCGTCTGCTGCGCGTCCTTATGGCGTCTGCTAGACTAACGCCGCCGCGCTTTTACGTTGACTCCGTGGCCCGCGACGGCCACGGCCGTCACGTCAATGATCATCAATGACTGAACTGCATCTTTCCACCCCCGCGGTAACCTCAAACGCGGGGCGTTGTCTAACTTCAGTTGTCATTTAGCGACCACAAACAAGGACAACAATAAAAACCGTCGAGTCGCTTTTTTACCTTTCATTAGCATTTTATCGCGATTTTTTCGCGCAAAATTTGATATAAAATTATTCAAGTGAATAAGGAGATTGATTTTGTACGTTTGAGCGATTTAAAAAGGCTGTGAGAAAAGCTTGTTTTTATCAGCTGAAAAGTGCGCTGTCCTTGTCTAGTTTTGTTTTGACGTTTCGTCGGCGCTTGGACTCAATCTGGCGGCGCAATTATTATTACTTTTGGAACATTTGGGAAAGGTTTTTTTGTGCAATTTTTTCTTATTTTAACGACGCTTTAGGAGCTTGAAAGCTTAGTGGTGGGGATTTGGAGAAATGCGCAATGGCGCGAAACTACCGTCGCGCAACAAGTGGATCCCGAATGCGCGATTGTTGTCCGGTCGAGTGTTGTAAATGATAAGAGCGTGGAGTGGGGGATGAGTTTGCGACCGAATAAAGGGTTATCGTTGCTGAATAATGTTGGGTTTTCAATTAATTTCTGGTTATTATAATTGTCATCTTTTTTGTCTTTCTTTGTTAGTCCATATGCACTTCATAGTACATGTAATTACATACTTGATGGTAATTATAATGATGCATATAACATCATGACTATGTAACTGAAAAGTAATTACTAAACTGATGAAGTAAATTCAAATTGTTGATAAGTCAAATTCTGATAACGTTGAATGCTCGTAGAACTTTTTTAATGATTGCATTTCAGTTTTAAATGTACAAAGACAAATTATTCCTTTGTGTACATAATTTTATAAAAAAGTTAATTGAAAATTGAATAGCATTTGAATAAATGTATGTAAATGTAATAATGTTTATTTATTTAAATGTATATATATTTAAATTACCAAATGTAAAAATAAATAGACAATTAATACTTAAAATGTTTATTATATTACTTTATATTTCAAATTGAATGTAATATCAATTTTGTAAATAAAATATTAAATTATTCATAAAAATATTACAATTCAAATAATAAGTATTTATTATTATTCGAAATAACATAAAATGGTAATTCTATAAATAGATCATTTTGTTCCAGAAAACATGGATAGAAACAGTCCAGGAGTACCCTTGTTGGATATGCTGGCAGAAGTGGCATCACAGACATTGCATTCGGAGAAGAAACGAGATGAAATTTCACCAAAAAACATCAAAACAGAACCTGAGAAAAAAAATGAAACTTCGTTTAATCTAGAGCAATTAGTGAGCATGCCGGCGACACAGCTCCTTAAACAGTTTACGATATTCAGCAGCGATGAGCTTAAACGACAGTACTCGTACACATGCGCATTGGTCCCAGATTGTAGCCAAAAGTATACGAGTTTCGCGAGCGAAATTCGAGCTCGTATGTCCATCAAATCACACATCATCGAACATTTGGATTTTTTTAAAAACAATCCAGATATAAGTATGTTTCATCATTATCATAAAACAAGTTGTTCAAATATTTCTTTTTTTTATTGAGATAATTTTTTGATCCTTTTAGCCACGACATTTACGCCAGTAACAACAAAACATCGGAAATCTAAAACGATGTTTCATAATAAAAAAACGAAAAAGGAAGCTCAAGTTAATAAAAAACCACAGGAAAACTTGAACAAGGAAAACAAGGAAGTGAAGGAAGAAAATTGTACGAGTTATTTAAGAAAAATTTTATCGAACGAAACTAGTTGGAAGGAAATGAAACCGGAACCTGAGGAGAACGTTAACAGAGTTGCGGAGCCGAAGAGCGTTGTCGAAGAATCGGTTGTGAAAAAGGCAGACTCGAAATTTTTACGGGACCATAGTTATTTTGAGCAAGTCAAAACGCAAAGTGAAGAAAAGGAGCAAACCACTGATGAATCCAATAATATGATCGTCGATGGAATTGTGGAGGAAAATGTAAGGAAAAATATTAAGTATACGTATAAAAATAGAGTAAAATATTTCTTTCTTTTTTACTCATTTGTTCTAGTATTTTATAATCAAATACATCTCGTGTAGTTTGAAGTATTTGTAAATGACAGATAGATAAATAACAGTGAAGTGAGATAAAAGTCGAGCAGATATCGATACCTGTCGCAGTGATTACTTAACTGAGGCACGACGAAAAGCCGGCCACTTAACCTAACCGAAACTGAATGCTAGTGGCACGAGTTATGCAACACAATATGATTATTTTTAGATCATGCTAATGGTCGTCGAGAGTGACGGCGTTCATGTAAAAGAGCTTCCGTACATCGTGCACAAAGTGTCTCGCGAGGCTCACGAGGACCAAATCAATCACAACGCTAACCAAGGTAAATTTTTTTATTCTCATCGGGCGATAAAACGAAACAAAAAAGTAGTCGACGTACAAAGGACTTGCACGTTGAATATAAGTCATCGCATAAACGACGTAACATTACGCAGTTTTTGTCTATTTGTTAAACATAATTCAACAAATGCATTTGTTTAAGACAAAACGGTAGCATGTACAAAATATCAGCTGTATCATTAAATTAAATGGAAATTGATTGACCATTTGTATTTATTTGATTGTAAAAATTCATTTGTAGTTCAATTATTTACACTTAGTATTGTCTTCATTTTCAAAAAAAAGAGCTAATTTTAAAATTCAAATCTTTGATCGATGTCTTTTAAAATTTTTTCTCGAATCGCTTTCACTCATTGTTATGTAACTGTTTTGTTTTTAAACCAATTTTATTTCATTGCAAATAGGAATTTGTTTTTAAATAATATATTTTTATTCAACAGTCAATATAAATCAAACGATGGAAAACATTATGACAGAAAGTGTGGCGCAGGCAAAACCGAAGGGCAAAGCGAAGTTCATTGGGACGAGTAAGGAAGAGCGTGAGATGGCGCTAGCGTTGATGGAGCGGATCAAGAAAAAGGGCAACCCTTCTGGGAGCAACCTGCAGTGTAGAATCTGTGATCCTCCACGTAGCTTCACCGCACCTACGACACTTGTTTCGCACTACCGTAGCCATGCCGGCATTAAACCATATGAATGTCGCATCTGTCGCGCGGTTTTCACGCGCAGGCACAGCTTAAAATATCACATGTTAATCCACCAAAACCAGACTAGGTTCACTTGTGCTGACTGTGAGAAAAAGTTCAGACATCCATCACATTTCAGAGAACACCGCAGGAGACACACTGGCGAAGCACCATTTGGATGCGATGATTGTGGACAAAGGTATAAGTCGAAGTAGTAACAAAACAATAAAGTCAAAAGATAAAGGTTCAAATTAGTACTCAACTTTTAATTTAAACAAATAAATTTATTTTTAGTCTCCAGAAACAATGTTGCAATATTAGAATATTATATATAATATTTTAATCCATAATTTAAAAGCCCTAAAATAATTTTGCAATTATTCATTCTACATTTCATTTAACATAGATAAAAGATATTGATTCAAGTTATTTTGTGAGAATTACTGTATTACATAAAACCTACAATGGAAATTTAACTTAGCTATTTTTTATCGACACTGATCGTTAAATTATTTTAATTTACTAAATCATTTAATTGTACTTCTTGAAATAGTAATGATAAAAATCAAATGATAATTTTTGAAACAGTTAATTGAATCTGTATTTGTTGTTATGATTTTTTAATATGTAATTTCTTTTGTCAGATTTAAAACTCGAAATACATATAAACGGCACTTGAAAACACGTCACGGAAAAGTTCTAACGACGTCGGGCGAACTTTTGTGTTTATCAGAAGAAGATTTTAAGAAAGTCAAAACAAATCGGAGAAAGAAATTGGACTCCGGAACAGAACCAACAGTAGCCCGAGAAGTGTCAATCGCAACAAACACAATAATTCAATACCAGAAGTACCCGGAAGAGCAGTCCGAAACAAGTGACATGTTCAAAGACGTGACACAGGACATCAATGATAACGGCAACGTATGGAACTACTGTGGCTACGAATCCGCGAACGAATCTCACATGGATAAGACTGAATTTTCAAAGACTGAAATAACGGAAGAAATGGACGCAAGTGATGTCAAACAGGCATTTGATTTTCAAGAAGAGGGAAATCTGCAGATTATGCACAGCGACATTTTGTACGACGACCCTCTTTACAGTGTCGATAGTATTAATGAGTATATGAATGTCAATTATGAAGATTTTGTAGTGAAGAAGCAGGAAGACGATGTCAATGAACCAACTGAATCAGAGTCTCAGGCAATGCAGGTCACTGATATGAGCACAGTCGTCGAAGAGAACTGCAGCAGGGAATTTGACGATAGGTACTCAGAGTGCATCAAGAATTTAGAAGCTCAAAATGAATGCGCGATTTCTTATCTTGATGAAGGCATCGAATATGCAGAAGAAGAAAGAACTGAGGAACAAATACAGTGTGAAACTCAAGGTAAATTTTGTAATAAAATGTTACATAATGATCATGACATTGTAACTTAGTGTGATTGTATAAAGTTTATATTATATGTAATTTATAATTCCATAGAAAAATTGTTTTTGAATTCTAAATTCCAATTGCAATTATAATATATAAATATATACAATTTAGATAAGCTGAAAAATATGGTGATTAAAGTTTGATTAAAATTGGATTATTAACATTTGTATTCTTTGTAGATCATCTCACGCCGACACTTATGGATCCAGTCGTCGAAGAAAAATTGGAGCCTGTGGAAGAAATTGTGAAAGAAGAAAATACAATAACATTGTCGTCCGAAGAACAAACCGTCAAAATTGTACCTCAGGTGAAAATTCTCAACCAGCCAAATACACCGACCATTCAACTTCTAAAAAAAGGAAAGGTTACGATCCTCGGTAAAGCTGGACAGATACTTAACCTTTCTCAGAATGGAAAACAGAGTGCAATTCTACTTTTATCCACCGCCGATCCAAAGGTTATGAAATTTTTGAAAATCAATACAGTTAATGGTGAAGCGCTTAAAAGTGTCACTGTCGCTGAAAAATGAAATGTCAAATTTAATGAAAATCGCCATGTTATTTGGCGAGTCCAGCGTGTATTATAAAACCATCCATTTCTAAGGCATCTTTGAGCATCGAGTCGACTTTCAATTTTTCACACTCGATGTGAAAATTAGAGTTAAGATCTTTGTTTCGTGATTTGATTTAATTTATTTGTGGCGTACGTTTTTATTTAAAAATAAAATTTCGTTCAGAATTCATCCTTAAGTAGAAAAAAGAAGAGTTATAACTTCGTCTCATATATTTTTATAGCCAACGAAAAAAATCGCTCAAATGCTGTCTTCCACAGATTTTTTTACTGAGTGAATACTACTTACAGTTTGTCGTTTAAATTGGAAGTTCTGACATTCCAATGGTCGCAATGACGAACTGAGATCTGTTCTTTGTCGTTTTATTCATTTAAAACAACAATCTTTAAATTGATGGCAAACGAGAAATGTAATCCGAGAGTACGTTCTGTTGCTTGAAAAGAAGCAATTTTAATTGTGATATAATTCTTCTATGCTCACTAGAACGCATTTTTAAAAAATTAAGTAGCTTTTTTAAAATCAAGAAGACTGCTATATTTTCTTATAGAATGACCAAACACTACATCACAAATATAAAATTATAATAATGCGAATTAGAAAAATGTGTTTGGCATAATAATTTATAAATATTGAAACAAATGGATGTTTGAACGGTAGAAATTATTGCAATCTAATCAAAATAACGATTGGCTGGAAATTTCTATATTTTTATACAAAAACACTGTTTTGTTTTGCGTATGTTTATTTACAAAAATGTCGCAATAATTTTGTATTTCACTAATTAATTTTCAATTTAAACACTATATGCATTATATCAAATACTTATACAATATGAAAATTGTGCGAAATCTAAATATAAACTAATATAACGATTAGATTTAACGCTGACAGCACTTTTGATAACAACTTTTTCGCTTCGTGTATACACGTGTTTCCGACTAATGTAATACTTTTTCTATCAATTATTACAGTTAGTACGTAAGCATTATCGAAAAGAGATGATGACGTGCCTTAAAACTGAATGCAGTTGTTTTCTCAGAGCATAATCCTAGACATTGTGTACGATTTCGATTTGTAACTTACGACTTAAGTATAGACATACATAATCTTATAATAACTCTTTCTAATTACGAAATAATTATTACTATGTAGTTGCGATGTATTTTTATACACATTTTGTACTTATATTCAATAAACCCTTTGAAACTTAAATTCTACTATTTTCAATCTTTTATCTTTTTATTTTCGCGATATTTCATATCGGTTGAAACTTGGCAGCAACAATACAAACAAAACAGTAGTGTGATTAAAGTCAAATACGATTCGTCAATTAAACGTGAAACAAACATATTGCCAATTTTCAAACCGCCAAAAAAATAAAAATTTGATACTGCAGACATCATTAGTAAAGGTGCAGATAAAGCGCAATGAAATCTTCGAACAAATGGAGGTGTCAAATATTTGTGCAAAAAATTGTTATACTTTGAAGATCTTCCAACATGATTTGAGAGTCTTTCAATTGTGATGCCAATAAAATTTAAAGCCGACCACATAAAAATGAAAGTCTGTATTCCATGCCACATAAAAATAAAAGTGAAGCATAAAAATGATCCTATTAGTTTTCCAAATTTTTTGTGGCAGCTTGTAGTTGGAAGATAAATGTAGCTAAAAATGAAATTCATTCAGTTTTTATTGGATTCTTTTTTATTATTTTTGTTATATTTTTAAGATTCAAATTTACCAAAGGAGAAATTTATATAGACCAACGTCGAAATGTTTCCACATCTCTGAGTAAAGATGAATGCGACCGACGCATTTTGGAAAAGACGGTGCTTCGATATCATCCATCCTTGCTAATTCACCACCTAAACCGTAAACCACAACATATTTCAGGTGGAAATACTGACCCATGCAGTATCCAAAGCCATAAAATGCCCAAGAATTCAAGAACACGAGGTACTGTAATTCAATTTAAACAACATTAGTTTCTCGTTAGCAATATTTTCCTGAACTAATCAAATGTATATATTTGTTTATTTAATCAATTGACCTTTACGATTTTAATTATGTAAAATGTAAATTAATTACTCTTAACCATAATATTAATTTGAAAATGTTACAAAATGTTAGTTTTATTTTGTTATTATAATTTTATAATAATAAAAGCGAGAATCATAACTATTTTGTATAATCATTTTTTATGAACAAATAAATTAAACTAAGATATTTACTTCTGGATGATATTGCAGAGCATTGATATAAACAAAATGTAATGCGAATTCTGTAAAGTAGAGCCAAAAAATACAACGGAAAAGTTTAAAGGAACTACGGAAGAGTCTTTGAAAATTCCAAGGAACAAATATACTGGAAGTCTAGAATCAAAAATATTATTAACCACTTAAAAAAATTAAGCAATAAAAATAGTAATGTTATTATACTTATAAAATCTTAATGAAGCATAATTAAAAGTCGACTTACGCCTTTAATAAAATCTTGATATAAAATAAAAGGACCAACGAACATGTTGGGTAAATATAAATTGTATGCAGTGTTACGCAAAAGCTGTACAAAAAATGATTTCAATGTAAAGTCCATATCTGGATTACAGCTATCCATAACAAAGCTAATGCTTCTAAGTTGCGTCCAGCAAACAACATTCATTAGCATATAATACTCGTCATTTTCTAAATGTACAAAATATTGATAAACTGTTTCAGAATATTTAGCATAATTGATAGCTGACAAAATAACAAGATTTATTATCCAGGTGATCGTTTTACTGTTAAGAGCGAATAATAATGACGAAATACAAGGTTGGACAAGAATACATAGAATGCCTATGACACCGACGTAGTTGTATAAAAAATGAACTGCAACAATTATATACCAAAAATACAGTAGATTTCTTGTCTGAAAATAAAAAATATCAATTTGTAATAATATAATAATAATAACATATCATTTTATTATATAATAAATGATAATAACATTTTTTTGAGCAGGTAAGATGAAAGTATTATTATTGTAATAATAATGTTTGTATATATTATTTATAAAAACTTACATTTGTTATATATTTAATAAGCATTGAACCAAGAAAGTTAATTATAAACCAGGGAAAAAGTTTGAAAAGTAAAGGCATCCATATTTGCCATTCATAATCTGCGGTATCTCTGTTTCCACCTATCCAAAACCATCCTGGACTAAAATCATCATGAGAATTGCGAAGACGTTTGAAAACTGTGAAAAATTTCATGTATAATATTTATTGTGATTCGAAAAATTAAAAAAAACATTATATTTGAGAAATTGTTCGAAAATATGATTTCAGTTGTGGTAATTCAATTCTCTTACAGTTTATGTTTAGGAATTTGTAATGATGTTATAATGTGTAAGTAATTCTATGAAAACCATTCATTTATTAATAAAAAAAAAAAAAATAAATTTTTTCCATTTTTTAAAACTTCTCCTTTAAAAAACAACTCCTCCCGTTTCCTTTTTTCCCCTCTCTCCTTTCATCTCCTCTCTTTCTCTTTTTCTTTTTTTCATCTCCCATCTCTCCCTCT
>JABFQD010001057.1:0-20367 GCA_022817045.1 Psix sp. ZL-2020 | reverse complement strand
AATGGTGTAGTGTGTAAAAAAAAGTTTTACAACAGTATCATGAACGGAGGCCAGGTGTGTTGGAAAGTAAAAAAATATAAAATAGTAGAGAAGAAAAAGATAAACAATAAAAATAAAAATAAAAAAAGATAAAGATAAATTTAGAAGAATAGTGGAGTCTATGGAAAAGAAAAGAAAAGAAAAAAAAAGGGGGTTAAAAAAAAAAAAAAAAAAAAAAAAAAAAAAAAAAAAAAAAAAAAAGAAATCCAAAGAAAAAAACTGTTATTAAGGACGTTGTCATAATTCCGTTGGAGTCATCTTACTTTCTTAGGGTCGGTGGGTACGATAGGCGTGCAGTTAAGATGTTATTTACGGCGTAGTTTCGCGTAAAGTTTGAGTTGAGGCAGGTCGGCGAAGTTCTGCTACGTGGCACGATATGTTTATGACGGTTTCCAAGGAGGGTTTGATAAGACCAGCGTCGATCGTTCCTTCGCAAAGTAGGGATGTGCAGTCCCCCAGGAAAAGAAGAAAGAGCGAGGAGTCTCAATCGGCAAGGATCACGGAACTGTGACGTGACGGAAACCTACTCGCGTGATTCGTTGACATATTTCAGGGAATTTACCTTTTCAACGGTCACCGGTAGATACATCGAATTGATTAGCGATTTATTGACAAGTCAGCGTCTACCAAGAAGGTTTGGCCAATCAGATACCACGACTGCGGCCGACAATGACACCCGAAGCCCGAAGCTCAGCGTAAAAACAACATTTGTTTGACTTTCTAATCGGCCTCGATGACTGCAATAACTACGACGAGTCTTATCGCTAATGAAATGGCGTCGATCAGGGTCCGCTGCGATCATTATTCATCTTATCAGGCTCGATTTGCATCATATTCAAATTTAAATATAAGCAGCCCTTGCAAGCGATCGTCCATCGACGATATTCTCGCGGGTGTTATTCCTCCTCTTCTCCTCGCTCGACTGCCCGTTTGCTAGCAGCGGCCTGTGTCTACGAACCCCTTCCAGAGGGCACTTCCTCCATAATTGTTGTCCTGGTAACGAAAACAATGAGTGCTGTCGATGTGGTCACGTGACCGGCTCGAATTATTCCCGAGTCATGGCTGCAAGTCTTGGACGGCAAAAAGCGTCCGGCGTGGATACAGGCCGGTCAAAATGCAAAATTTATTATGTCATCGAAATTAATTGCTCGACGCGCCAGTTGTTGCGACTGCGACAGACCTCGAGGTCAAAAGCGTGGAACGAACTGTCGCGGAGGATTTTCGTTTACAGTCGAGTCAAGGGAAAGTGATACGATGCTGAAAGCGAGTGTTTTCAAAGTTGCTTCTGATTAAAAACTGTGCCACATGTTTACGCGAGATTAAAAAGTTCGCAGACATGCGCCTCGGCGGCCGCTTATTGGAATAAGTTTCAAGAATGTCGCAAGACATTAAATATACTATTATCTTGTTTTATGTGCCGATAGTGGAAACGCAATCGAGAGCCTTATCTCAGCACGAAGCATTAATACAATAAAGACATTCTCAATAGGAATTAATCAGATATCCAGTGTATCTCGGGTTGTACATACAGTGTTGCCCGACAAAGTGGGTACACTACTCGCAGGTTCCCATAATAGAGATATTGTATGCTGAGAATGTGTACCAATACGTTGAGCAATTGATATTTTGCATTTTTTGCTCAGCAAAAGAGGCGCGAAAAAATATCCCCGAGCATCGCTGATAAATAACCGCGCGTAATTAATCGCGGCCGAACGATCTTTCAAAAACATTCCTCGGGCAGACCTTGGAACGATCGTTCTCGATTGCGCAATCGAATTATACGATATGCAGTTTCAATGCAGCTGCAGCGCACGATCCCGCCAACGCTTTTGGTCGAATAGTGCAAAAAGTTGGAGCAATAAGCATTAGCCGGAAGTTAGGAATAACAAATAAGATGGCATAGGTCGTTCGAGGTGTTCCAGGCCCTATATAGATTTGAGCACGCTGGAGTTCAGGGTCGCGGCATACAGGTGGTCCATAACATAACAGTCACTATGTTTTATCCGGCAGTAAACCGGCGGTATGCGCTCGGTCCTATGATTTAATACCCCATGCTCTTGCCGTATCGTTTACCTCCCCTTCAGCCCTCTGCGTGCTCGAATGCCTTCCCCCTCCCCCTTTGATTATCCTCTATCCTCCCTGTGTCTACGATGCGTGGTTGCACTAACCCACTGCTAGAATATCATCACTATAGTGTTACTGTCACTGCTTCCACTCTTCAATCGGGTACAATTTCACAGGCGAGGCACATATTCGCTCACTAGTTTTACGAGTCCGGCGAAAAGCACAGTTTTAGTTGCAGACAAAAGTTGTTGCCCCACAGTTTATGCTCCCGTCGTAAATCTTCGTAATGACGCCGTTTCGAGCAAATATGATAACATTCCTGTTTTATGCCGTGTGTAATTATTTATATTGGGGAATCTCCTTCGCGCGATTTTTCTTTCATGGCTATTTAAACGATCGGCCTGATTTGAATTTCAATGGCCGCGCGCAGCTCTTGTTGCCGCGTCATTTTTATTATTATTCGTTATTGTGCTCGTGCGCTTCTCTGCAGTCCTTCTCGCTCGATTTTAACGAAATGTAAAATTAACGAATACATGTTCTCGCTGATCGTTGTCAGAGCTTTTTATCGCCGATGATATTACATTACAATTCGGTAATTAAATTATGAAATTGTCCCTTTCTTTGTCGTTTGAGTTTTATCTGAAAAATATAAACTTTTATCTGTTGCCTGTTCCAACACGGAGGAAAAAATTAATTGCTACTGTATATACATTGTCCAATAGCTTCCAAATTTCCAACTTTGGGCCAATGTATCGTCAATTTTTTACAGATCAACTTTATTATATTGACACATTGAGGTAATTATTCAACTCGTTGTATGATGAAGCGTTAACCGAGTGTGTTTCTCTGAACAATCGCTGATCGAAAAAACAGGCCGTAAAAAGAGCTTCATTGAAAACTCATTATAAAATAACGCTTTATTTATCAATGACCGGATATTCCTCGTTTATATTTTTTTAATAAAAATCTAATTATATCTAAACATATATATATATACATATACATATGTGTGTGAATCTGTATATCTATGTAAACATGTATATATCAAGAATCATTTTTATGAATATTGGCGCGAGCTTGATACATCAATACGTCAAACAGATTTGATGACTCCGGCTATTATTAATAGCATCGGCCATATTTGAGCATCAGAGCTTGATTTCTTGTGCCAGCGGAATAATCTGCCATACGTGATTTGACGTCACGGCCCGAGAATGCGGTACTGTGAGCTTGCGGTTGTAAAAAAAGTAACGCGCGTGGATCAATGGTGCGACGTGTGTGACAAATTTGAATAGAACTAGGCATAAAAATAGGCAGCCGCGCGCGTATGCCTTGTGATTTAGGGTCTTGAGTGCTGGCGCAGAAAAAGCGTTGTCGGGTACCGGTTGGCAGCGCGATGACGTCGGGGGTGCGAGCGAGACGGACGGGCGCTGTTGTGCGGGGGTGGCGCTGGCGGCGCTGGGGCTTTCCACGAGCGTATCGATTCCTGGAAGCGCGCTCGAGCAAGGAAAGCTCGCCTCCCTCGTCCCCGCCGGTGCCACCCCCTGTAGCAGTGAGCGGCGGCGGAGGTACCGGCGAACCAACCCATGCCGGAACGCCTCCACGACCCCGTCTTCCGCAGCTCCCCCGGCGGCCAACTTCGCAGATATGAATTAACGGAGTTACGGAGCTTCTGCGGCGAGGCCGCCTGCGAGTTATGCGGCTTACCGACTTGAAAATGGCCCGACATGCTGCGCTATGTATTTGTACGGGTTATCTCGGCCGATGACAGTGATTGGTCGATCCGATCGGCAAATTTTCGCCGCGTCGTGACCGACGCCGGGCGGATTTGTCGCGCCGACGAATTACCGCCAATGATTTCGAGATCAACGAGCGCGGCTGTTTGTTGCGGTTGCACCCGCTGCGCATGTTTTTCGCCTCCTCCCCCTTCCGACCAAAAATTCACTCGATTCATCAGTCGCGATGGCTTTTGCAATTTAGTTTTATCCCGTTCTATCGGCCCAATCGAAATAACACGTTTTATTCGATGTAAATAAAAAACAATTTCTCGCTCCAGCAACACCGCGCGACCGGCTAGATGGAATTAGTTTTCCAGCCTGTGCGGTAGAATAAAAGTAGCCGTATATCATAGTTAATCCTCTGAGTTATGTAATGGTATGGTGGAAGAGCCGGTGTCGGCACTATGATTTCGATGAGTATAGTGGTTTTTGAGCTGTTCGGCGCAAATAATGGTTCTTATGCGCAAATCATAGCCTAGCGGGCTATAGTTACCAAATTGCTCTGTTTATCGAAAATCAATAAATTCGGGCACGCACTCGCGACACTGCAGAATCTGAGGGAAACAGACGCTCGCGTGAAAATCGGTCAAACTCCTTTTTGAAGGCTGATCGAAATTCGTCAGCTCAATGTTGTTGGTTATTTTTTTAATCAACGAATTATGAAATTAGTTGGCGTAAATCATGATGGCGGAGCTTATCTTACGAATAGTAAATTAGTGACGGCGGTTAAAGAGACATTGAAATGACACGGCGCATTAACTTCTGATATTTCTCAATGTTAATGTCGTATTCAGTGGAGTGGATAAGCGTCAAAACGTTATAAAGTTTGTGCCCCTTGGATAATTCACACTCGCGATTCGAAACTTCTCCTCACAAACTTATTTAAATGTAGCTTTATTCGCTCGCTGTGTCCCGTCGTCTGACATCGCGTACAAAAACGTCAGGTATAAATTTAATATACAAGCTCGGTATAATCATACAGTCGTTTTCATTCTTGTTTCTTCATTCTGGAATCTTACTTATGAAATTTTGATGCGATACGCCGCCTTTTTATTTTTTCACCATGAATGAACTTTTCTCTCATTTGCTGATGATAAATAATTGCGCTGTAGAATGTTGTTGTCCCGAAAAGGACGAATTGTATATAATAAGATTGTAGAAAAAAAAGTTTTTTGAGTAAGACTATAAGATATTACCAAGTCCCCCACTGTGTGACAGTACAAAGTCGAGAGGGTCCAAAGGACTCTTACGAGTGTTTGGCTATGGCAGAGCTATAAAAATAATGGAACCCGGTGCATGCGGATCGCTAGTTAAATGGCATATAATAGTGTATTCTGGTTTCAACTACCTCAAAAAGTATCATCAATACCGTTTTCCTCGACATCAACGTTTTATGACTGATCAATCGATATTATTTTGTGAACTCTGCAACGTTTCATCAAACAGTACCATGATCGAAGTTCAACAGTTATGTGAAAAGAAACTTTGTTAACAAGTTTACCGTTTCGATTTTTTTTACTTCTGCTAACGTTTTGAATTGGATAAAATAATAATTTCCAAACCTTTGTATTATGATAGAAAAAAGAGTTCTTTTGACGTTGATATCATTTACCATAAGCTGGTACTCCGCAATCACTTACCTGAAACAAAAAATGGAGACATTAACGATCAGTCAGAAGTTCAAAAATAAATAATAGTAGAAAGTCGTGTCAAGTGCAATACATCATGACATTTGTTGGACAAATTGATATTGGTAATTGTAAACTTGACTGCTTATGATCGTTGCGAACGATACCATCAAACGGCGAATGAATCAAAACTTATGCCTTTTCATTGCTATTGCCTTCAATGTGACTTGCGTGACAGTGATAATTGAAAGTACGGATATGACGTGCGATTTCGAATACAGTTTTCACATAAATTAAATGATATTTGAAAAAATAACATAATTTTTTGTAGCTATAAAGAACAATAGTTTTTAGAATGAATCAACTTTTTACAATATTTAAATGAAACTTTCAAAATGGAATAATTTATTTCGAATGAAATATCGATTACATATTGAATGAATAATTTTTAGCCAGTGTTTATATCTTCAAAGTGATATTATATACAATATCAGAAATAAAAATAGTCTTCATGATGAAACTAATCACAAAATGACATTGTAAAAATTGGTGATGTAATAAAGTTTATTTTTCAGTCAACCTATGTCACATTACAATAATTACTTTATAGTTAAATTATACTCAATATGATTTATAATCGAATTTTAATGATTTAAAATGCTAATTTTTGTTCTAAAAATTGTCTCTCCAGTTTGGCGGAAAGTTGATAAATTTGATATAATCTCTGTTTGTATTTACACCATGATCTATCGTAAGCATGAAGGATAAAATAATTTTATATCCTTTAGCTTGTGATAACTAAAATAACAGGACTTTAATTTGATACTGCTTAATGAGAATATTTGTCTAATAATATGACAACCTGACGACGCCAAATTTGATGTTACGATGCGGAGACAAAAAGGGAAATGTTAAGACGAGAGGGAACGGAGACTATAAAATTTGCACGCACGCTATTACCTAGTCTGCACAACGTTCCACTCATTAAAATCTGTTTATCCCGTGCAGATAATTTGCAATTTGTCCGTATACAAGCTCATTGATAGGACACACGAGGGTGAATATAGTGATAGAAAATTAATGTGCACAGAAGTCATTAGGTAATTTGATTATTTACTATATTATTAACAAACTATTGTTATTTTTCTACAATATGGTTTCAAAAGAATAAGTCCGTTGATATCCACATCATCTTTAATTTATTAATCATCACTCCAACAACTTCGATTACATATTCAGAATAATCAACCGAATGCTGTTAAAGAAGTTGTAAAACTTCAAATGAGTGTCATAAATTGCCGGATAGAGTTTGGTATTGATTTACAGAGAGATAGTTAGTAGAAGTAAATGTGCTGATTCATAGTTAACAATTTTTTCAACGTTACTTAATTTTACATTGTATGTTAAGTGCTATTTAGAATAATTAGAAAAGTAGGTTACAGCTGTTGATAATCAGGATAGAAATAATTGGTCTGGCAATTACAAATCAGAAATTCGTAGAGAAATAAATTATGAACTAATTTGAGTGAATTTTCTTATGATTTCGAATAGTTGGCAAGCTATTACTATTCATAATTACTGTAAAATGAAGTTCACCAACTATACTTTATACAGTTACACACGTTTTATTATGACGAATTTAATTTAAGTTTATACATTTGCAAAGAGATAGTGAATTTGATTAGTTAGTTATTTGACCTAATTAAAGTTCTTTTAATAAGTAAATAACGTTCAATTTAATGCTAGACGTCAATAACCGACTTTTTTGTATACAATTAAATTGCCTTTGTGTTTCTTATGCACAATATCGATATATTAGCGTAATACACACGTTGCGTTATTTCGATCTCTTTTTCATACAAAATGCTTTCAGTTTTGTCCGAACTGGGGGCAACTTTTTCTTTCGCAATTTTTCACGCGTTCGAAGAGGCGTGACAAAATGTTGTCTCGTTTTCATAGAATCAATTTTTCCCTACAGGATCGACTTTGAATCTTCGGAACATTTTTCAAAAACTCAGCGAAACAGATATGTTCGCACGGCATAAAAACTGGCAAGTGCCTTTTGAAGTATCAAATGGTCTCGAGGTAAACAAACACTTAATATTTGCAAGATTAATCGTCACGATACGATGTTGCGCCACTCGGTGGACTCGCTTGAGAAAACATCGGCACTTATTTTAGCATTAGCAGGCTGGACCGTGAGTTCTGGCCGCGTCGGTACAGTCGTTGCGTCGTCACGCACGGGATTACGGGCGCGTTAATGATGTGGCAATAGTCGAATGACGCGCGGATAAATTAGGTTGATAACAGTGTTAACAGAAGTTCGTTACGATCTTGCGCGATACACTTCATTTTCTAAATGGGATTCGCATTAATGAGGAAACACATCAGAAACGTTACTTGACATGGAACTTTGCGCAACGCGTTTCGTTTAATTGTACGAACAATGGCGATAAATAAATGAGTCAACCGTAACGGCATAATTTCTCATCAGACAATATAAACATAAGCCGACGAAAAATGTCAAACTCAACCGCATTAGCGCAACGACTAAGTCGTTTTTCTAGTCGACTAATTGTGCGAACGATTAGTCCCAGGGTTATTTTCGTCGGCGACAAATTAGCGAGCTCTGAGTAACGTCGTTGCGACACCGCGGCGTTCGATAAAATCGTGCAACTGTTGGCTAGTTGTAAAAGGTGTGAAAATCATTGAGAACCGGCGTGCGTCCGCGTGCCAATATTACGCGAAGTTCCACGTAGTACGGTGGCCGCGCGATAGGAGCCCACGTGTATTGCGAACCTGTCGACACTTTGCCACACATTCTCGTCTCGGCTTAATTAATAGCTCGTGGAATAATGGCCGTGTCAATGACACGCGGTTAGTGTCGCACTGCAAGGGCGCATATTTCTTATTCGACTATCCAATTCGAAATAATACAAGCAGGCTATTTACAGCCATACATACATGAATTTAAACTACGCAAAAATGAAAACACAGCCCTGCGATGGAAATTGAGAGGGACTCGAATGAAGATTGATTTGAATCGTTAATTCAGCGGTCGCGCAAAATTATGATGCACTCGATGATTCGACGAATAACATATGCGCATGGAATATATTTTGAATATGCTTAAGTTGGAATTAAAGATGCGCGTGCATTAATTCGCGGCACGGGTGCGACGCAAGCAGATAACCTATAATCGAGACAAGTTTTTAAGCGACTTGTGTGATGTATATACGAAAGAAAGAAGCCCCGAAGGTGGCACCTGCGGGTGGCTTCGCTCGATCGGGCGTTCTCAGTATAAGGCCAGGATTACCCGCGTTAAGAGGCCGTGCCGGGGCTTCGCGCCTCATCGTCTGGAAAATGGCTTACTACTTACGCTCACGTATACCACCCTCGTCCCTTTTCATACGTAACGATGATCGCACGAGATGCACTTTACATGCACGAGAGGATCGCGGCATAAACAGCCACTTAGCTCTTCATCCTCGTCGCGTTTTTATTCACTTTTTTGCGTCTGCTATTCTCGCTGCTATATTGCCAAGTCGTTGCCCCTGTATGTCGCTTCTTTCTTCAACGATAAGATCCCATCGATGGTCTTGTTAACGATGAGTACCGATATCATACTAACGCAAATCAAGCGCGCCGCAGCGGAAATGATTAGTGGCATTGGGTAAACGACTCGGCGTAATTTGTCAAGTATTAATAAAGTTATTGCATTAGACGTAAAAGGAAAGTTGTAGCCGTGTCATTACTTAATATCCGCAGCTATGGGACGCCCCGTCTTCGGGATAAAGATTTATGCGATCTCCGTAGGAAGTGCGGGATATTGGTCTTCCTACTCTATTCCCGGAGGAGCAGCGCCACCCTTCCTCGCGTCGTCGGGACGGCGAAATTTGTCTGGCAGTCGCAATCCCACCGCCATTTAAGAAAATAATTCCCAATCTAGGTCTCGTGTTTTGCCGAGTAAACAAACCACTTTTCAGAACTCGAATCCCCGTCATATGGTCCGCAAATGACAGGAAGTAACTCACGGATGTTTTTGCTTGGCTTGCCATCCCGCAGCCTACGCGTCCATCGTGGTGCTTTTGCTCGCGGTAATTGTGCGAACAAAAAGGTCCAGCTGATAAATACCCCATGCATGGTGTACTTAAAGCTACACGACGTATGCTCCTTCAACACTTGCGGCGCGCCAGAGAGGATAAGCGTTCGGAAGAAAAGTCGTTCGTCGATGATTGGCGAACGTCACGCGACTTTGGCGAATTCGCTTGGCGATGCGCCATTATTGCTCATTATGGTGTATGCAAAATGCTTTTTCGCCT
This sequence comes from Psix sp. ZL-2020, assembly GCA_022817045.1. Taxonomy (NCBI): domain Eukaryota; kingdom Metazoa; phylum Arthropoda; class Insecta; order Hymenoptera; family Scelionidae; genus Psix; species Psix sp. ZL-2020. The sequence continues at coordinate 10,536 of JABFQD010001057.1, read as the reverse complement.
GTGAGCCCGCAAGCGCGGACAATCGGCGCGCAAAATACAATGCCGAGGGCGCTGCTGAGCTGCGGACTTTTCGGTTCGGTTGGAACAAAGAGGACCGATTAACTTGATTGGCGCGTCCCACAAGAATCTTGTCAAACGCTGCTTGCGCTTTAAAAATGACAAATGAGACATTCGTTTGCTCCTGTCACGAGATTCTTGCAGTGCGATCATGCCAATTGCTCGTTTACGCGTTTTCTCTCGCCTCGTTTCCTCCGCACATCGCTTACAATTAAGCGCAATTAACTTGTCTCGCGCAAACGATATTCTAACTGGCCGTTGCCTCAGTTAAACAGTTCGACTTGTTTTCTAACGTCTCGGCTAACGATAACAAACTTTAATTCATTTAACCTCATTCATTTTTCCCTTTCGCCTCTTTAGTTGTTCAATTCGCTCACTTTGACTGCGGTGAAATCTAGGACTCCCGATTGGTCTTTGGAAAATGATTGCTGGACAAATATTGTTGGTCGACAATGTTGGTTCGCGTCCTGCATATACAGATAACGGCATATTTACATATTATCGCGACTACCCAAGCCCAGCCAAGTGCGTTTAAACGTGGGACAAATTTCATTGATCCGCGCCTATCTGCTGCGACACTGCTTTAATATTTGCACCGCAGTTATTTGCTTGACTTCGCTATTTCACAGTTTTTACACACTGGGATTTGAATATGATTAAAACCGACAGGCAAAATTAAGAGACCTTGACTATCAACGATTAATATTATTCGCACTTTAGAGTGCTTTGATGATAAGTTTTGATTTATGTTTGGTGCTTTTGACGGACTATGCAATTTGCAACCTAAAGAAATAATTACCCGAATGAATGAATAGCGCGAACGAATGTGTGGGCTCGCAGTTTAAGCGAACGCTAACTTATGCCCATAAATGGGCCTTTCTGCCTGGACATTTGGGCTAAGTTTATGAGAAATACGGAGATACGGTAGCGAACGCGTCTCGGAAGCTGATCCTTCCTCCGCTTTTAAAGAAGAACCAGCGGACGAGGAAAATGATTAGTTATTAAAATGCCGATAATAACATATAATCAAGAAAGTGGGGAGTGTCCCCCCGTTCGGCCAGACCCATGTACGCTCGGGAACTGCCGGTTTACTGGTTGCAGCGGCGCATACAGTGGCGACGGTCATGGTGATGATGGTAGTGGTTGGTGCAAAGTCCGGAGAAGGAACACGCGCATTATTATAAAAAGGTCTCTAATAACTGTTATCCACGATCTTGCCGCATATACTAAGACCCTCGGAAGCATCAAGGTGAGCTCCGGCTACCACGGTAGGCGGCCTTATGACTGCGTAATGGGTCTCAAAAATGGTCACCCCCGCGTTTTGCTGTATTTTCTGATCATGTTTTCACATCTATGTGATCTTCATCGCCATTTTTCAAGTATCTGAGATATCAATTTAGCAAATTTCGCATTTTTTTAACAGAGTTTCATCTCTCAATATATATTCTCAATATATATGAATTCATAATCTCATGAAAATTGGCTATCGTATCCTCAGAATATTATCACGATCCTTACTTCTCATGCTTTATGAACAAAATTGAAGACTTGGTAAAACGTTCACGCAAATACGATGGTCTCATTGAGTTTCAGCTCTTGAAGCTGCTGATAACATCATCCTTCGGCTGACTTTTGCTTAGCAAAAGATCGAAATTTATTGTAGTGCAAGTGTAATAATTTGAAGAGGACGTAGGTAACGGCGCAGAGAAGCTGTGAATGGAGAGCGGAACGTAGAAGCGCGTCAATGAACCGCGGCCATCAAAGTACGGTCAGGCGTGTATCAAATGCAGCGAGAGCCCCGTGATTTACAACGTGTCACGCGACGAAATTTGAGCCGAGTCGGGGTCAAGGGATCGGCAGCCACCAACGGCGCTCTGCTGTTCGTGCCGGCCAGACCATCGAACAACGGCAGACTTTTAAAATAGTTTTTTATCTTATTTTAATAAGCTCTTAATATCTCCGAAACGTGATTCCAGTTTCCTTCATAATTGAGGGATTCGTGGCTACCGAGTCTTCGAAATTGTACTGAAGAATATTTTCAATGGTGTTGTTTTGAAGTTCACTTCATAGAGCATCCATCGTCACGCCTGTGGATTCAACATTAACTGCTACTCTTCTTTCCCTCATTCTGATGGTTCGCATCCTTTTTTCTCCTCCAAGACGAAGTTAACTTCATCCTTCTCACGTGGGCACGGTTGCCGCTCGCTCGGGACTCACACGTACGCTAACTATGCCATGAAGGTAACCGTCGCAGCCTCGGTTGCTTCCTGCAACACCGCATCCAACACCCAAGGCTGTGCCCGGCTTCGTAAACCGTTTGTGCTCGCGTTTCATAACCATTGTCGAATTAATACGTTAGCGACTATTTTCGTAAGAATATTAACCGGCACAATTGTGTATTACAGCGCGGGGAGAAAACTTCCGCTGACGGAGTATGCCGGCTTGATTTGCATGTTTTAAGTATGAGAAATCGATTTATTCATGATCCGCCGGCCATTTGCATGTAATGGTCGATCCATTTGAATAAGATCCTAGGATCGTCGACTGTAAATAGTTTATTGGTTAACCTGAGGAGATACGCGCAGAATTATTGACAGACTCTGACGGCGCTTTTGATCGTGGGAATTCGCCAGTTTTCGTGGAGGACTGAAACTCATTTGTGGGCTGCAATTAAGAAAATCGCTAAAAGCGTTAGGAGTGTAATTAATTCTTGGCTAATTAGTTGGTGCTGGCGGTTAATGTCGGGTGATCTCTGTGACTGCAGATATTACAAAGTCTGATTCCTGTTATTAAGTAATTAAGAACACGTCTATGTGGGCCATTGCATCGGAAACGGTTATTACGCAAATCGAACGATGACAGATCCGTGCTAAACTGCTGGCTGTGAGCCAATAGTCTTATCAAATCATGACTCTCTGTCTGTTAATGAATCCCAGCAAAACATCGCTAGACGATGCCACTGGGTTGCTGGTAATCTTTAGAAGCAATTAAAATGAGAATTGATAGGATATTGTATCGCTTGAGTCATCTTTGGTGAACCCGATTGACCACTAACTTGTCTCGCAACTTGGCACGCTTTTGCAAGCCGACATTAGATTTGCAAATCTAGAAAGTGTTTTAACTGACTTTTGTTTTTATGATGTTCTTCAACTAATGATCTACATAAATCTAGCAAATTTAGTTCACAAAATTATTTTCACAAATTACGGTATGTTTACGGGTGTGTTATCTTAAGTAAATCATAAAAGTGAAACTCTAGTATACCCTTGAAAATAATATTAAAAATATTTACTTTATACTTATATATATTTACTTTATAATTTTTGACAAAATAATAAATTTAATTTTTTCAATCAAACATTACAAAATTAATATTATATTCTGTTAACACGACTGTTACCTGTTACATTCTTGATAAACAGAAATTCGTTGCTCATACATTGTTAGTGAGAAAAGTGATGTTATCAAACAATTTAATCAAGTCCTAGATCGCGAATTCTAAAAGACGGAGATGAATTAGAAGGTAGTGAGACGAAAGTACGAGAAGAAGAAATAAGATTGTGCCAAGATAGGTTGCCGTCAAAACTGGTAGACCTTGAGAAATTATGCGAACTATTCTTGGTTGGTCGTGAATTTACGGGTATCCGACGATGGATTTGCTCCAGTACCAGGCAACATCTTGCGACACAGAAAACATAGTCTGACCCTATAGAATCACCCGTTATTTAAGTTGTGTCAAAAATTTCAGCCATTGGTTCCCCATAGTTCAGTCACTATTCATTTCGATTGACCAATTCGCCTTTACGTGACTAGTTTGATTAAAAAAAATTTGTTTCATGCTTATGGAAGCAGTCGTGTTCGTTTGACGTCTTCTACTAGATTTATATTCGCAACACATAATCGTTAAATGCATGTATAATGCCATGTCAATACCATCACCTGTAGATTTGACTAAGATATAAAAAAATATAATACGCCAAGGCAAAAAATTAAAGAGAAAAAAATTATTATGTAGTAGTTTATAAATGCGAAAAATGTTTAAGATGTAAGCGTTTTTGAGTAAAAAATTTTCTCTAGAGGATCGCACACTCATAGATGCAGAGCACGGGGTCCCCTAAAATGTTCGTACGCATCCGAAGAAGATGCTTTTGCGAAAGGGGAGAGGACGATGGTCAGCCAGACGTGCTGCCACGTGAATTCTAAAAGGATTCACAAGTGCAATTTTCTAGATAAAATGCAGCCTGTCCACGTCAAACTTGTTATTTGACCGCATACATGATGTTCCTAAATCTACCAATACGAAAGTACAAGTTTCCAATATAAAAAATTGTTTCTAAACATTAATATGTATTGAATGCTTAAAGTTTTATGTTGATCAAAATCTACTATGGAAATTAGTTCGTTTTACTTTGCAAACGGATGCAAATCCTCTTGATGTGTTGGACACTTAGCTCGATCGATTAGCGCGTGACTTAATTAATATCGGAAGTATTATCTATCGCTTTAAATCATTTCAAATTTTCGAATGTTTAACTTTGATATATTGTCTTTCAAGGAGCAAGCAGTCGGAACGTTTATTTGAGTCGAACTTTTTTGTTAAGCTACAATTCGCAATTCGTGAGATAATTTCGCAGCAATTAAATTGCTTCCGGCCGTTTTTTCTTCTCAAGCTTTCGATCATTTATTTCTTCCTTTCGTCAACTGCTCAAAATGAGTGTTTTGAAAACTAACATACATATTAGCAATTGACGACTGTTATTTAATCGGCATTGCATGTTCGCAGAAAACGTTACATTTTATTTTCCCACAATTCCACGGAAATCATAATTATTTCACTACTGCATATATTCTTAAGTCTTGAATGGAGCTAGAAAATTCGAATTCCAGATGGATCGATCAGCTCATAAAATATTTGCGTAATTGTTTTTGGCTGCCTTTGATCAGTAATAGTGGAAATAGGACCAACGCTTTCCCTAGAGTATTGTAAAGCTATATTGATTCAATAGTGCTAAAATTCTGTCCGTTTCTTTACTGCTGCTGGTCGGCACTGTAGCTGTGGCAGTCATATCTTATGTATAGCACGGCTGCGGCGAGGAGTTCCGCGCATCATTTTGTATTCGACACTGACCGTTCGCCATTTTCGTGCGGATCTGAACCTTCTGAATACGTGTGCACAACTTGTATACTCTGAAAAAGGCTTCCGACATTGTATACACTCTCAAAGTATACTTTATACACGTACTTCTAGCGGTCATTCTTCGACGACTTCAGATTATTCATTTAATCTAATGCCGATTCGTATTTTTGATATCTTTCTTTGCTGCAGGCCATTTTCAGGCGATGTTAAATTACTACAAAGTGAAACATTCTTGTGTTACCCGCATTAGAATTACTATCTGTATTCCATAATTCATAGTGTTTGGTTATTGAAAGGTCAAAATAGCTGTAACTATTGGCAGAACAGTGTTATCATTTATAAAGCAGTCACAATCAGCAGGCTTATGAATGCTAACATAAATCAATGAAATGAATATCGTTATTTCAAACAACACGCTAAAAATTTACCTAAACACGTGTATTAATGGGTGAACAGAACAGGGTTATCATGTGCAATAGTTACATCTAGCATAGCTTAATTATCAGAAAAACAGTTTAAAGCATGTATGACTGCTTTAGAATTTCATAATATAGAAGATGAGAGTTTAGCCTGTTAAAAAATAAATTATTTAAGCCGATTTATCAAAAATTTGGATACCTTATTTCGATTCCACATGAATGTTCCAAATTTCACTATACATTTAAATCATTGAATGATATCAACTAAAATTTTTATGCAATTTCTTATCACCTTGGTCCTTCAAACATAGCATGCCCAAAGAATGTCCTGAAGCAGTACGAGAGAATTCGATGTAAGGTTCTTAGTATCTAAAGAATACATTGTCATCTATTTGCTTAGTGGTAATATCAGGAGTAGATATACGATCTTACCGCGGCAACGAGCTTGTCTAATCTATCCGTTTAAATGGTCAGTCGCAACCGATTACAGCTTATTAAGTCACAACCCATTGCGCCGCGAGACAGAAGTGGGCAGATGCGCGGTCCTGCGCGCGATCGGTACATGCATTAGAACCGGTCCCGCGGCGCTTATGTGGCGTTTAACCATTTCGTTGGTGTAAACCGTGCTAATTGTGCGATAAATCTTTCTTGGGAGTGAGGCGTTTCGCGAGAGTTATCCTCTTATCGCAGCCTAACTATATCTTGTGGGCGTCTTTAGATAACTCGTACTGCAGTTCCTATATTAACGATCCTAAACACCTTGTCCCTGAATTACGGCTACATTGCGATGCTATCACGTGCCACTATGTATTCCAGAGTCCAAATTGGGTCACGATTCAACCATGCTAACAATTTTATTAAAATGCAAGGGATTTAATCTAGAAAATGAAAATTTTATCAAAAACATCAATTCTATTTAAGATCGACCATAAAATTGTTATTGTTGTGTACGATGTACTTAGATTTCAACCGTATAAGAGAGAAAAAATCTATTGATTTAAGCAAAGCCCACAATATATTCAGGGTCTATTCATGATTTTCGAAGCAAAAAAACTGTTAAATAAGCAGAAGCTTTGATATTTTTTGACATGAAGAAATCTGCGGTAATTTTAATTAAAACTTTTGGTTTGACATCGTCTTATCATAGAGGGTCAAATGATGCTCGTGTAGTTACTCCTATGACAATAACAATCGTGTTTTCACATTGCAACACAAAGCGAAGTGTGGATGAAGTTGGCTCTGCGATAGGTCGACAAATAGATTACGTGCCACAAGGGTTTGTTTGCGGAGGGCTGGTACCTCTTATCCTCGTACATGCCATTCACGTACTCATTCTGAAGGATCCCACCCTCGCTTATGTACACATGCGTACATACCGACGCGTCTTCGGCAATCGTTACGCGTTGGCCCTAAATCCACCAACCATTCCATTATTAAATCGACGTCTCGATGGGGGCACCAATGTCGCGGAGCACGTCATTGAAATGCGACTGTCGTAGTCCGTGTCAAAACCATGAGGCGACGATAAGCACGACGATTTGTTCGCTTATTTAATGGTCTGAATTTATCTACTCCTGAAATTCTGACATTCATAAGCCACGACAGATTACATCAAATATGAAATCTTTTAAGCTAATTTTTAAATTACAGAAGACTTGGTTTAATTCATTGTATTGTAATGACTTTTAGATGTTAGAAGTGTTGGAAGTGGTATGTTAGAAGAAGTAATATTCTGGAAATATATTAGTTGTGTGTTGTGTTTCGTATATTTGTTTATTTCTTATGTTCAACGAAAATGAATGTGGAAGTTACAAAAGCTAAATTTCGAATTACATATGTGTAATTAGTGTGAAATGTCTAAATATGTAACATTATTTTAATATGTGTATAATTTATTTTCAAAAAAATATTGATCGCTGTGTAAACATCTCTGTCGTAGACATTCAATAAAAATGAAAAAAAGATTAATTAATGTGGTTATGCATTCTTGGATATATAATATACGTCAATAATATATTTGTCGATGTAAATACACGAGATCAAAAATTAACTTTAAGTACTCTAATAAAATTTGTATAACTTTTGCAAGCACCGTTAACCAAGAAAAATGTCGGTCAGTTCAAATGAGTCTTTTTGGATCTAAAGACACCGCTAGCGCCTCGCGCGCGTTAACGAATACCTCTAACCGTGACCCGTAATTACATTAAATGCATTCGACGCCACATGGCGAGCGCTCGCGTTCGACCACATGTCCGTCAGACTGTCTGTCGTTCTGTCAGTCAACAACCCAGTCAGGCATTCGAACTACACAATGCCAAACATTATATGCGCGAGAGTAGAACGTTAACGTTGCTCTTCTGACCACGCGATGAGATGCCGGCCGTTTTGTCTTACTCTCACTTTTGCTTTCAAGAAATTGATAACAGTATCAATTTATTTCAGTACAAAAAGTTAAAGAACATAAACATGAACATTTATAAATTGATGAACAGTTTCTCAAGACGTGCAATTTGAATGAATAATTTGATATTGCATTATAAAATTAAGTAGCAATAGTAGTTTCCGCTGATGAGTGTGAACTGATTACACATTTCATATGTAAATATATGAGATCAAAATGGAAATTGGCCGATTTGCGTCCCGTCAGTTGATTTCAGAACGAATATAAATTGATGTTGGCCGAAAACGAATGAAACGGTCCTTGGCAAAAGAAGCTATGGCAGCTGCGTGCGTCCGCGCGGAAGAAAAATCGTTAATTCCAAATCCTCGCTTGCACGTGGTTTACGTGACTCGCACGAGCGCGTAAGGTGATACGAAGCATACATATTTATGGGAAGTCACACTTGGCCCGCGCTTTGGCTCTTACATATTAATTGCTCGAGTTTTTCTGCGTCACAATAAAACATGCGTAATTAAGGCCGAAAAAGATCTTCATTACCACCGATTGAAATTCAAGACTTTTTCTTCAAAATCTGATTACAACGTTAATCAAGCGATTAAACGACTTCTTTTCTTTTAGGCTCACCGACCTCGGAAAAGTGACGCTATATGATTTTGTCACAAGTGACTTTCAAGTTAACTAACAAAAATTCTGAGAGATGAGATGCTTGAGCGCACTTCATGATTTGATTAATCTAATTACACTCGCACAGTAGGATTGAAACTGTGACATGCTCGAATGCGCGAATGAGATGAAAGATGACACGATCATGGCATTTTCGTTTTTCGTGACTCTGAAATTTTTCGCGACTGTTGATCGCGAAGATAATGTCGCGCAAATTATAGCGCGAATGAATGCCTTGATGTCGTCAAAAGAAATACGCCGCATATGCTGTCGTCCTCGAAACTGACCATACTGCTGACTTACCCATTGCATCTGAAACAAACGAAAAAATTGAGTGTCATTAATTGTTTGGTTAATCAAGGTGAAGTTTATGAACGAACGAGTGAGGTCTAATTTTATTCAGAGATTTGGGATTTTCGACTGCTAAAAGAGGATTTCAATACGCTTTAGAGACGTTTAACGGAGGCATTTGTTTACGTGCAAAAAATTCGCCACGCTAAGTTTTGCCGTACAGATGCTTGTTAGACGATGCCTTCGTTAAACAGAGATTCGGCGGATACACTTTTTTGCTTGGTGCGCTCGCATCCGGCAGAATCCTCCGGCGTGTTAAGAAACACGACTAAGATAGTAGGCCATGCGAATGCAAATCGAGCAAAACCTTGTATCTACATCGTCGCTTGGCCACTCGCCGCGGTTTAAAAACCAACTACAACGTTGGCTTTTTTTTCTCTTATTCCTTCTTTCCCGTTTGGCTCTTATTTATATACATTATTCATAAAAGACAGTTCAATATTCATTCCGAGCTTCAAACACGAGCAAAATTTTGAATCAAAACGACGCGTTATTTTTTGTTTTTTACATATTAAGATATGAAACAAAAGCTATAGAGCTGAATTATTGTTATTGTGTTATCGGCACAAAAATATATCAGGCGTCTCAACACAAAAACGGCAGTCATTATTTTTTTTATTTAACGATCGAAAAAAGGAGCAAAAAACGATAGAGCCATTGAAAAAACATTTGCGCGCGAGCCGTGAGCCAGAGATTAATTACGGACCGTGTCTTAGTGGCAAAAATGGCCCACAAGAAAGGAGCAATGCTGCCAATGGACCATGCTGGCCTTACTCGAACTGATCTTTGGACTTCGTCAACGTTCCTCCATGGCGCAAGAACGTGCTACAAATTAAAGCAGATCGGAGAAACCATCTCGGTAATTCATGGTGCCGGCAACACCATAAGCAGCTTTCTACAGCCTGCGCCAACGATGACTGCTCAAGATCATTGCCATTCGGCCCGCGAAACACTGATATTTTATTGTCTCTACGACCACATAAATGAAGATTTTAACTGCATAACAAGTTAATCGTCGGATCGAGTAATTGGGATTTGCAGAAATGATTGCGAGGTACTTTGATCGGTTTATTAATGATAACAATTCTGAATTTTTGTACAGATCTTTACAAAAAATTTCTTAATAAATTGAATCAAAGAACGTAATTTATGATGTTAGTTCATATATATAATTTTCTTCATCTAATGCTTTATGGATGTTTCATACACAAACAACAAACGATATTTAAAAATATAATGTACATGTCACGTATATGTTACTTATATGTGCAATTTGTGTGTATCTTATAGCTAATTTTTATGCACTCTTTTCTGAACTGTCTAATTGTATTGCTATATATTAATAAATATGACAAGATATTTATGATTATACAGATTCTTATATACATAAATATCTCATTCGTATGTACATACATCGGAAGTATACCAACGTTTCATATACCTAAACATGCACAAAATTTTAAATAAAACAGCGTATATATGCATATATAAATTAATATATATATATA
>JABFQD010001056.1:0-20372 GCA_022817045.1 Psix sp. ZL-2020 | reverse complement strand
AGCAACGTTTTTCTTATGATAATTCAATGTTAAATATATTTAAGCAGTCTAATTAGTAGAATATGTTTTATTAGTATTTTTGAAATTGTATAATTATCAAAGATTTTGAAGAAAAAAAAATAAAGTACTTACACTATTGACTATGTAAATTCCCCGGCCACAGGAACTCGCTTTCGGTTTGACAATCCAAGGTCCTCGATACCTAAAATGAGCAGTGAGCAATTCCTTTGATTCGTTTGGTAAAAGAAACGTTTGGGGTATAAAATCTAAGTTTCTTAGGCCCTTTGTTCTTTGCATTGCCTCGATGTTCTTGTACAAACGGTCTTTACGCGTTATTTCATAAGATCTGTAAAATGAAACATTAATAATGCTTTTATATTTGATAAAATACACACCAGTAAAAGAACTACAATTCCAATGACTTACCTGGGAAAATGATTGACTTTTTGATACGGTGTTAAATTTCTCAAAATATCAGGTTTAGGGTGATTTCCCATCCACAATAAGTTGAAATCGGAATCGCTTATTGGAACCTGTTAAAAAAGAAAAAATATTCAACTATTATAAAGTTGACAATTATTTGATGGAAATTAAATATACATTATGTATTTTTAGTTCCTTCAATTTTAAATCATAGTTAAAGCCCAATCTTGATATTTCCTCGTCTTGTCACTCATAAAATATACGATTTATACACCGACCTCGGTGCGTTGTCTCAAGGGAACGCCATGTGAGAAGACTTCTAATCTCTTTTTTATTTCTTCTTGAGATTGAAAGCAACAATTTTGATGATGCTTCGAATGAAAAAACTTTTTGTTTGATTGTTTTTTCAGAAAAATGTTGAAACGCACAATTGAAAAATATTTGTTCAATTTCAAACATTCACCTACCTATTTGTCTCGAGCTAAATTTGAAATAGCAAATTTTACCGCATACTATCGGTCGTCGTTAAAATTATATAGCTAGATTTTTTTGCTCTTTTTATTAGTTTGATTACAAAACTGTAAATCTATTAATACTTAAAGGTCACCTAAGTTAATTTTTGACATGATGTGTTTTTCAGATTTTGATTTCATTTTTACGAACTGCAGAGTTTTTGAAATTTTATTCGCAAGGAATGTTCTTAAAATTAGAAACCTTTCTTGAAAATAATTATTTATTATAATTTGCAATTGCATGTAAAGATTTATTTGTTTAATAACAACAAAAAGATTGAAATATCACATAAATAATAAATCAACGGAATGATAGGCATTTACGAGTCAATCCATTAAAATTACATACATATAGTTTCAATTTACCTTGCTTCATTTGCATATTCAATTGTACAAAATTTTTATCACTTTGTTGTTTAAAAATGAAACAAAGCATTTCAATAGGAGAATCCAATTACTAAGACAATAATAATCAAGTTATAAGTTGACCAATTATAACTTGTTCACAAATATGTCAAACTATCTAGACCGCGACATTTGACATAAAACGAAGGTCGGCCTCGCTTTGAATCCACGGGTTTGTGGAATGAAAAACGAGTCGCCTCGATAATTAATCCCATTTTCGTAAAGCCGATCGAATTTTTTTGCAACGTTATTCAGCGCGTCTGATAAAATCGGCTCCGCTGAGTTGCACTGATAAATATTAATAACCTGCGTTTGTCGAGATAAATCACAATATTTGCGTGTGCATTACAATCTCAAACGCGACGATCTCGCGCAATGACGAATATTAGCAATAAAATGTATAATGTATGATCACTCTGCCACGATGTATGATTGTTATTGACAATCTGAGTCATCTTGCGCACTAAATCTGCGCAGATTACGTATTTATGACCAACGAATCAAAATTTTTTTTCTCAGCTGCGCACTCGATGAAATCAATTTTCATCTAGATATTAAAATTTTAATTACAAACACATTTCGTTGAAACGTCGTCAAAATTATGCGAGGAATTTGTCTGCTGCAAATAAAATGCCTCTGTTAAATGGCTACTAGAACTACGTTTTGAATGCAAAAGTGTCAAAAAGTTCAGTACATAATCAACTTTTATAGCCTATTGAAAGAGTTTTTTTACATGACAGAGAACCAATTTTTACCATTTTTACAAATATTAGAGCTTAGAAGGTAAAGTTCAAGGGCAGCATTCATTCAAATTGTTGAGATTACTTGTTGTAAATTCAAAGTTGCTGTCAGAAAGTAAACAAACATGTGAGATTCGAGTACTATCAAATATGAATATATTCAGTTTCTTTTGAAAAATCTTCTTGAAAATGAAAATAAAAAACATAATGTAAATTATTTAAGTTGAATCTCAGAAGTAAAATTGAAGTACTGTTAAAAAATTGTTTGTATGTAAATGGCGGATTGAAGGAACAATAAGCTTGCAAAAAAGGTGAGTAGAAAGGTTGTCATGGCTGATTTGATTTCGTGGTTCTGGAAGATGAAACGAAGAGTGTCCTTAGCAGTTCCGTCAAAGAAAGACGACTTAAAAAATGCGTGACTGAAAAGTTAACCAATTGTGTGACGACAAACATGTTTCAATAGCCAGGGCTGCGTTGCGGTATTGGAGCGTTGTCGTTTCCGCAATGCGCGATGGGATACGCACTGATTTGACCTCTCATTACGATATTGAATCTAAATCACCTTGAATATAGTTTCCTAAGATCTATATTGCCTTACAGCTTTATTTAACTATTTCAAGTGTTAATTGAATACTTATCTAATTAAAATTCCGATCATGGAATCGATATCCAAAACAGAGCATTTACAACTATTTTCGTAGCGCACAAGTTTTCTTGAAATCCAGAAATGTGATAATTAAATAACGTCTATCATTTGAGTTTCGAAAAATGAAAATCATTTGATCATAATCGGAAAATTATTTCTCGTGGAATTAGCGAGCGGAAAATTCTCCGACGAAAAGGTGAATGTAGTTTGTTGGATTAATCATAGACCGTAAAAATGCATCTTGCGGGGACATCAGAGACGCGTGCGTCAGCGATGCTGAGGGTCGTGCTTAAATTCGATGAGAGATAGATTCGAGGAAGTAACAAGGGAAAAATGAGAGACGCACGCGTGCCAGCGAAGAGAATAGAAAGATTACCGGTCCGCGTGCGTGACTTACATATTACATGTTCGATCAAGGACAGCAGTCTATCAAGAAAGGAGCGAATGCGATGCTACTTGAAGAAGCGGGGAAAAAGGACGAAAGAGAAATCGATCGCAGAAAATGTAAAAGTCGGTTTTAGACAGGATTCCCCGGAAGCCGACACGTTAATTGACTATAATGACCTGATCGACTCTTTATACAGAGACTAGATTAATCAACACTCTGTACAATCTTTTGGTTTAAGTTTTTGAATCAGGCGCATTCACATTTTTCAGTCGAACCATTCAAGAATTCATTTTATACTATTTTTTGTCTCCGTTACAACTGGTACTTTATAGAGATTGATTTCCAGATTATTTTGTTTATCTTATCGATATAATAATTAAAAATATAAATCGTCGGACAGATAAGATACATCAATATTACTAGTTATCATTTGCAGTTTCGAAACCTGACGAAAAGATTTCTCGAAATGCATACGTATGTTGGCTATAAAAAATGAGCCATAAATAATTGCGATTTTTTTTAAGTAAACTCGTTTACAGGGAACATCGTGACGAATCTGAAAAGCCGGTACGTCGTAATGTATCCGAAGTATCGACAGGTTATGAGTGAAGCAGGAGATACGTTAATTTTTTCTGAATTGACACATTCGTCTAGGTATTTATTCAGTTATTTGCATCCAAGTATGTCAGGTGGATAAAAGTAATTCTAATTATTCCTTGTCGAAGAGATTCTCCAATGAGTTAGATTATTAATTGTAAATGACAAATGATTGGTCATGAACAAAGAACTTCGCTCCATCCATTTATTTATGTCCAGGATAACGTAAATGTCTGTCTATTTTTTTCTTTTGTTCATTTTTACTTCTCATTTGCATCATAAAAATATCCTGTAATATTGCAACTACGTACTTTTCGCAAAGTTCAAGAAACCAAAACACAAGAAAAATTGACTCCAAAATATGGATAAACTGTCAATCCATTATGTAACCAAATGATCGAATTGCCAAGTCATCACCTTATCAAATGCAAATGTATAAAAATAATAACTTTGTGTGAGAAATATTTTTATAAACTGTTATACTAATTTGCACAAGTGAATATGAGTGAAATCTGCATTTCTGTCCTCATTTCCATTTCGTTATGATTTCAATTGAACAAAAAAACTACGTCGTTTCGAACAGTTTCACTAACCATAGTTATCCATAACTCAAATTCATGTTCAAATGATAATTGCGTAGTGTAAATTTTTATTCTATATTCGCTCATAACATCATTCATTCGTAGCTCAAACTTTCTAAACTGATAATCAAGTTTCTGAAAAGATTATTTTGAAAAGCAAAAAGGCCGAAACAGTTCCATAGAATCGGAATCGCAAATATGGTCGAATGCGTTGCATCAAACAAAGGCCCAGAAAATTGTGAACGGCACAGTCGAAAGAGTGCGCGAGATGGATTGTCGGTGGTGGGCTAAGCGAGGATAGCGAGGTCGTCCACGAGACGATTACGATTTCGAAGCGGCGGACTCGCCGGCTGGCCAGTCTAGCACGAGCCGCCGCTCAGGAGACAGTCGTTGTTTTCAAGGTAGGCGACTCGGTCGAAGCTTTGCTCTTTTTCGAGGGCTGTTTGTCTCATCCTCATCTCTTCATTTGCACGACACAATAAACATTGCGACGCCCCGCTGTCGATCGAGATTGCCCGGGATAAAGTGCCGAGCCCGCAGACGTAAACAAACGCCGCGAGTTTTGCGAGGAACCGACGAAGATGGCGCTGGTCTCGCGACACAAAAGTGGTCACAAAAGTTCAGCGGGGCTGCAACCAAAAATTGAACTCGGAGCGATTGAATAATCTCGAACGGGTGCATGAGTCGAATTGTGTCATAGAAAAAAAATAAACATAGAAACGGCGCGCGGGCCCACTTTTGTCGTAGACATAGAAGCGCGTTATTAAAGTGAGAGTGGCCGATTATATAACTGGCTCTTTAATTATGATTTGATCAGCAAACGTGATCAATGCATTGCTCCGTTTTAGAGCTGCGAGTTTTCTGATTTCTCACTCCTTCCGAGAGAAAGAGCGACCGAGGGAGCAGTGCAAATGATTAGGAGACAAAAAAGGGGTCAGAGTTCAGGCCGCATAATCAGTGAAATAAGAATTCGTTCGTTTGTTTATGTAACGTGACAGTTGGAGCGTCGTTATTGTTGAGCCGATTCTGCGTTTCACGAGCCAACACCGTAATGCCTCGAGCAAAAAAGTTGTTTGTCAATGTGCGAGAATTGCGACGAGCGAATCCAATGGCTCGTGCTTTCTGCATGCTGCCCGCTTAAAATTAGTTTCAAACTGAGCAGTCTTTGCGCCGCGAAAGTCGCAGGTGTTGCAATTTTTTCCCTAATTGAGATAACGAGTGCTTTGACACTCGAACCTGGCGCGTAAATCAGATCTACAAACGAGGTCAACAAATGCCATATCTTTCATTGTTTTTCATCCTGTGACATTTTGTTTATGAAAGTTCGATTTAATCAATGAATTATTAATTGAATTAATAAATTGTATTTGAAAGTACAAGTTATAATAACAATTACCTGTACTGTTTGTGTTTTCACAACTGTGCGCGATGCAGTTTTTATTCGTCATGATATAAGTTTTGAATTTAGATGTCACTTAACCATACTCGCTATTTGGCTTCAAATTTGCATTAATCATTTGATTTCGTACGTCCGACAAAAAGTCAATTTATTCACGTAAGTAAAAAAAGCTGAGACGAATTTATTCAGAGCAAAATATTCTTCAATCTCGACACTCGGACAGAACGAACTTACGTTATAATATAATTATAATTGAATCGAAAATTTGCAGTTTGATTCTAATGAATTGCGAAAGTCTCATTTCGTGCAAGCGTCGCGTGCATTAATGAATGTCAATAGGCATGTCGCAAAAATGCAGAAGAAAGAAATCGACGAAATTGTGTAATGACCCCATTGCAGCTGGGTGCAAATTGAATAAATTGAATATTCGCGATAGATTAAGGTCCTCAAAAGTATCGGTCGCTCACTATAAACCTTTTTTCTGATCTCATTCACACAAATCTGCAATGCTGATTATAATCACAAAACTAACAAATGTTAGCTCATCAAATTCGGATTTGAATATAAAATGAATTATTAAATCATCAAATTCAATGATAATCATTGAATTCAATTCATGTATAGTTCAACAAATCTGTGAAATATATTCTGTTCGTTGAAAAGACGGATTTCGCTATGCGTGTTTTACTAACTATCCGAGACACGAAACCGAAATCAATCAAACGCGATTTTATTTATAGGATGTCTCGTGAAAATGTCACGTGTTGTTCACGGCAACTTTATGCTTGTTTACTGAATAACTTATTCCAAATAAACAATTCGCGTTATATTTGAGTATTTTAAAAGTACGACGATATTTAATTTTGTCGAAGCAGTTTAAGGTAGAAAATCGTAAAATCAAAGGTATCCGGGTATCGATTAGTAGACACGAATCTTGATACAAAATGTATATTACATTTGTAATGGAAGATTCGCTTCATCATAAATGCTTCATTTAGAAATTCAACATTCAGTTTTCAAGACGATAATATTTTCTGAACTGAATCATAAGAAACGATCAATTTACAAGCTCACGCATTCAAAAAATATTAATATTTATCAACTGGATCTGCAATGTCGAAGTGATTGCTTTGTATCAAAGGCAATTTTTATTTCATTATCAGATGATTATCATCCATCAATCAAGTAAATTGATTTCGTGCTAATTGAATGAATTCTTCTGGTTGATGCGCCAATTAATGCACGATATCTAACCAGAGAAAAATCATGTACGAGGTGCACAGCCTATTGTTCTCGAACAAAAAGCCGAGGAAATAACAATTAAAAGCTCGCGAAACGAATCTTGAGCTGTTTTTATTGTTGATTTATCGTTCAATGAGCTGCCGGGCTTAACGCTCTTCTTACTTTTCTCTTAAACTCAATTTCATTCAAGTGCGCAGCTGTAAAAATGTCAAGAAGCGTTTACAGCGCTGTTGATAATAGCATTTATTAACATTGCCGTGTTAACGCAGAGAAAATGTATTAGACATCTAAATATTGGCCATGAGGACTTTTTAGTGCAACGCAAGATGAGACCTGAAAGCACAGATGCAAATGATTAATTAACTTTCCCAAGATTCCAGAGAAATTGTATTGTTGATTAATCAAATGTATTTGAATGAAATAAAAAAAGAAGCATTAAATTAAACGCCAGTTTAAACAATATAAATGTCTTCTAACTTTAGTCTTTTTATGTTATGACCATTTTTTAGGTTTCTAAGTGCATTAGTGAAAAGTGGTTAATTATAATTCTGATATAATTACTGTAACAACTTGATCATTAACTTTGGTAAATACATTTTTCATCGTCGCCTCGTAAGGACGGATGAATGGCAATTCAAAAGCAAAAACTGGTCGATGCTTGTGAGTTTAACCTTGAAAGTGTTTAAATGCAAATACTTATTCAACTATTTGTGAGCGTTATTTTTAAGTAAACACGAATTTCGGTTAATGAAGAGAAATTAAATCGTAAAAGCAGAGGCTTACGATTATATCGTATTATGCAATGAAGTCGAACATTGACCTAACAATTACAAAGATATTGTGTAAGACATCGGGACTCGGAATGGCAGGTCGTTTTTCGTTGAGTGTATTTTGAGAGACAGAAGAGAGATTTATCGATGTTAAAAAGACGAGTTTCATTGTTTGCAAATGGCTAGCGGTTGTTCCAGAAAAAAGAGGCTCGAAGGCTATTGGAATTCCTTATAATGAAAAAAATCGATTTTAATGATTTCACGTGTACCTAGAAATAGATGCCGGAATGAAAAAATTAGTCAAATTGATGGCAAGGATGTGCGATTATCTGGAAAAATCTTAATTTTCGTTTTCTATCATATACGATTAAGATACTACCGCGAGCAAAATAATCATAATACAGGCATATGACGTTTTAAAAGACTCATTAACAATTTGATCAATTAAGTGAAAAATGGAATAGATTTTCTTATACTAAAATATGCAAAGGTTGTGTATTTGGTTTTTTGTAATAAAATGTGACATTTGAACGAACTTTAATTCATTGAGTAATAATTGAACGGATATAATGTGTAAGAAAAACAAACTTGGATAACTTTTTTGATTTAATACAAATAACGGAATTGAAACAGCTATTAAAAAACTAAAATTCATAGATTTGGTCGAAACAACTTTTTTGCTTTCGTCAGAGATTAAATATTAATTTTCGAAAGTATAATCACTAGTCTCAACCAGTATCTCGAACGGTCAATTCTATCACGTGAATCTAAAATATCACCGATTTCCTTCGTGACATAATACAACATAACAGATTGAAAAAACTATTTGACATAATCTAATTTCGAAGAACACGGAAGTAATTAGTTATTTTTTTGACAGGTTAATCAAAACATGCCAGGCCACCGTCAGCCTGACACCTTAGAGGTGCTTAGTTTGGGACGTGTGAGCCAGCAGTTGGATGCAACGTGCCGACGGTTGCAGGTGCTGTCCCAGGAGACCTCAGCCGCACAGGTGCTCGCCCTTGCGAAACAGAACATCCGACCATATTACATAAATTCTTTAACAGCCAGTCTCAGATCCCGAGTAATCAAAGAAACTACGCGTTTGTTATATGGACCATCAAGCGACGGGTCTACCCTTGTTTCCGGACCAGCTCCTCTGTATCTTTTAGCAGTTTTCTTGGGGCCTGACATTAAAGGACTTAAGGTTAACCTTTGCTGCTATTATGGTTGCAGTCACCAAACATCTTTGCTACGACTTTTAGCCACAGAGGGCACTGGCTTACGATCTTTAGAATTAGCTCGATCCGCCCTCTTGAGACTCGACTGTAAATTATTCAAATCTGCACTGATGAACATGAAAAATTTGACCAGTCTTACACTAAGAAACATCGCAAGTGACGCAGTTCTGCAAGCCATTGGTCGATCTTGTTTGAAGTTGGAGGTTTTAGATGTAGCTTGCTCCAGACAAGTAACAGACATGGGACTGAAGCAACTGTTGCTGATGCAAATTGAATTCCGGGATAAAATCCAACACCATCATGGTCCAAGTTCGGAATCAACCAGCTGGTCTAAATTAAAGACCCTAATGTCGAGATTGAAACTCAGAGGTCCCAAATCAGAAAAGAAGGAGAGAGAAAGACATATGTCAAGTATTTTGTTGGATATTAGAGAAAGCAGAACTTTTCTCTGCGACACTTTACGTGTCTTGAACGTAGCTAATACTGGAGTGACCAGTGCTGGAGTGCTGCTGGCACTAATGAATGTACCTAGACTAGAATCTTTGGCAGATTATAGTCACGTTGGGAGAGTTGTAGAAATCATGAGCAGAGGTATTGGGTTCAAGTTACCGTTCAGTCTAACTCAAGCTAGAAGTTCTCGAACTACATCAGCTAGATTGGAATTATTAGCCCAAGCATGCCCAAGAGTAGAGAAACTCCATATCTCAGAACCACACCATCCACCAAAAGCTTTAGAACTATTTCCCTATGTAACATCGCTGAGCATTCACGGAATACCTCCAAGTGCCGAATGGATAAGAGGTCTCAATGAATATCTTCGATGGAATGGTAATAACCTGTGGGAGTTGAACCTCAGAGTTACACAGAGTGAAGTTCTTTTAGATATCGACATCAAACAAATCTTAAGTAGCTGCTCCAATCTCAGGATATTCGTTATCGATGGTGCAAACATTATTTGGTCAGACGATCACGATCCTCCATATCTCAAAAATCTCAGAGAAGTTCAGTTGGGAAATACTGTCAGCGCCAAGACAATCCATAAAATTCTCGCCTTGTCTCCGGATTTGATAGCTCTTCATGTACGTAGTTGTTACGATCTGACGAATGAACAATTGGAGAAGTTACTTAAACAACAAAAGGA
Organism: Psix sp. ZL-2020; assembly: GCA_022817045.1. NCBI lineage: Eukaryota > Metazoa > Arthropoda > Insecta > Hymenoptera > Scelionidae > Psix > Psix sp. ZL-2020. The sequence goes on along the minus strand of JABFQD010001056.1, from coordinate 10,287 downwards.
TATCGAGAACAGTTCAATACAAAACCTTCGATGCTTTTACATCTATGAAGCCAGCAAAATCTCAGAAGCTACAGTGTTAAATATGATGAAGCACTGCACAAAACTTCAGAAAATAGGCAACCTAGCAAATTGGGGTATGGATTGCGAAGGTGTTAGAAATCTTAGAGAAACCCTTGCAAAATCCAATCTTGACATCGATTTGTGTTCCGGCTCTCACTGGTTCTGGAGCGATTGCATTCATTGACTCTTTCGGGGTAAAGCCAATTCGTCTCCAATAGAAACATTTTATTTACTTAATTACAATTCATCATCCACGAATGAATCCAAAATCTTCAACAAATTGTAAATGATTTCAACTAAACCTAAAGCGTTTTTGTATTCGTCAGTATTATTCATTAATTTGTTATCCATCTTGTAGAATATTGTATTCGATGTAATGAATCCTATAAATGATCAACTTTAAGATGAGTTGCAATCACGTTTGCATGCTAAGATTCAATACATCATCTTCGTGGCTACCAAATGAACAATTGGTTTTGATTGTACATTAATGTCAAACGAGGTCTTTGTCCTAAATTTAAAGGTTGATATTGCATCGTTACACGACTTACCTCCGTGAGACCGTGAGTCTGGAGAATTACATTGATAAGTTTGGTGTCTGCATGGAAGATCTTGTACGTCATATGCAATTTCTTCGCTGGTGGTTCTTCCGGAGGTGTCGCCAATGCGGAACATCTAAGGAAATAGTTGCATGCTAGATGTGCAATGACTATTTACATATGAATTAAGCAAATTTATTAAGGATTACGTACTTGAAACGCAACACAGGCGTCTTGTTCCCAGTCGGTCCAGCTATCAGCCATTCGTTCGTTACTGGCTCCTGTTGTTCTGTTGTGCTGAAACCAATAAAAATGAAATTGTATTTATGTTTTGACGCCGTGATTAATGAAACGCGCTGATGTTTCGACTTTCTAACGTTGTAATCTATTCAGAGGGTAAGACTGAACGAGAAATCATTGCAAATTCACTTGCACGCATGCGCACTCATGCCTAGGAGAAGAAATTGAGGAAGAGCATTTTATTAGCTTGTTTTTGCATATTTCGAGGCTCTGTGCGTAAAAACGTGATAAGAATATCGGAAGGAGAGGTGTACCGTGACTATTGAAATATGGAAGTCGTATCTTTTCACGCTAGAGATGTCAGAGTATGTTCATTGGCAATTCAAACACGCGTATCACCGCGTCGAGTCCTTCGATAAATGTTTTTATTTTACGAATTTATTTATTTTGATTCTGTTTATAGCTTGATATAACCTGTCGTAACAAAAGTCGGTAACGAAGAAATCTTTTACTGAAAGAGCTCATCATACTAGTTTTCTTCTACTAATCAATTACTTATATACAATTTTATGCGCGACTGTTTTATTAATTTTGTTTTGTTAATGGAAACTGACATTTTAAAATAACTTTAATACATAGAATAACACCGTTCATGCGTTATATGCTTGACATATTCGTAATTACAATTTTTAACTGAATAATAAATTGCTTGGAAACGTGAATAAAATAGATTTTAACTTCATTGTCCTTTTGCGCGTAACTTTAGTTATATATGTTTGAATACATACCAGTCTTGGTTTTCAGTAATGTGAGATTTATGGACTAATGGTTCCAAGGCCTCCTCGCTGCTGTTGGATAATTGTGACATGCCGGAAAGACTGGAAGACATTTTCAGTTCTTTTGGCCGTTTGCCATCCTGCAGCTTCCTTATCATATTTTTTGTCTGGGACAACATTGTATATCTATAAAAAGGAGTGAAATTATCAGTAAACAGTCTGCCATTAATTATATACGCAATTAAGTTTTAAATGATAGGTTGCTATTTGAAAAGCATTGCACGCTTCTAATTCTGACAGTTAATTTGTTTACGTTTGTCTCTAATTCAATCTGAGCTCAGTAAATCAAATTCTTTTTCTTATTATAATGTCAGCCTCAGAAGATTATATTAAATCTATACAAGTTTAGGATGTATCTTACACATTGAGTTAAACGCGTCTCATTTCACTTGCCGAGTGACTTTTTCTCTGCTTTCGATATGTATTTTTCGCCTACGAAATGCATGTAGATGAATCAACGCTGACATTTGATCGATACCGTATGTTATTATATTTTTACACAAATAAAATACATCAGCTCTTGATTTATAAGCAAATTATAATGTTTCGTCGTTCAAAAATTGTGATAAATGTTGATAAATTAGACTACAATACTTTTAATAATTTTATAACATTTGTTAAGCACTTTTAGATGTAATAATAGTTTCAAATCATTTTTATCAAATACAATTTTACATCACCAATAAAAAGATATTTCAAAAATATTCGAATGGTAGAAAGAATTTGATCAATAATTTCAAATAAAAGCATGATTCTCGGGAATTTTCTTTTTCACTATAAGATAAGAAAATTCTAAAAAAGATTTGAAACTAGTTATTTACATCTAAATGATATAGTACTTGATAAAATAATATTTTATTAAATATAAAATAATTCAACAACCATTATTATTTAAATATAAAATTATATAGAAAAATGATTTAAAGACAAAAACTGAATTCATCCTTTGCTACTATAGATATTTGTGAGTAAGAACAAATATAATATTTTGTATAGTATGTGTAATACAGAATTTAAACGAAATATAGAAAGTAAGTATCATTTATAAAGCTTTTTAATAATTTAAAATTGAAACAAATAAACATTTCAAACAGAAAAATGTGTTCTATATTTGTATGAAGTTCAATTTTTTTTCTTAATTGCTGATTTAAGAAACAATGAATTATTAAAATCTATAACAGTGTATATGTATATGTAGATACATATACCTATTATATAAGATGACTTTTTATATTTATAGCATAATTTGATTGATAAAATAATGTTGCATTTGTTATCTTTTCCGTATAGAAATATAATGATTTAATTATGAATCATTATCAAAAATCAGAACTAAAAGTGACTTTTTCACTTAAAAACTGTTTATTTCAAATTTAAACAATATTATAAAATTTAAACACGAAAAGTCACGTTTTAAAATAAATTGTCTAAGTTTAAAGCTTCTGAATTTGTATTATTAGTTGCTTTAGCTTTGCTATATCTTCTTAATCTTAAAACGTAAATTTTCTTTTCAAAGAATGAACATTTATTTTGCAGAAACCAACATACAATTATTACATTATTTTAAATATGGATTAACGTAGATTAGTATCGTCAAAATCTTAAAAATAAATTCTTTTCTCTTAAAAACACAATCATTAAATTCTTTTTATTTACAATTACTGCTTGATAATATTTATTCGACAAAATTAATTTTCTCTGTAACTAAATTTGTTCACACTAAAAAAATAAATAATTAAAAGCTACCTCAAAGTTAGTTTTGGACATCATAAAATATAGAGCAAATAGATAAAATGTTGAATTGCTCGAGAGAGACAAACAATTTGTCTGATTTGTGCTTGGATATATCTACTCCAACATCTGTGCTCGTTTTCACATCTAATCTAAAATCTAAATTAAGAAAAGCTCCGAACAGTTCTTTTGCTACGAGCTAAATTAGTTTACACAAAAGTGTAATAACAGGAAGTTCTAAAGAAAGTGTGAATTGGAACAAGTTAATGCAATTACGCAACCGAAAAACATTCAAACGCAACGCATTACGCACGCGGATGTTACTTAAACAAGTATATTGTTGCTGAGTACATTGTACATATTGCTGTGTCCACTTTTATTTATCTTTCCAATTTGACTCGCCATTTTAGAGCTCGTTAATGTTAACCAAACTAAAACCAGCTGTTTACGATCTAACTTGCAAACTACTTCTTCCAAATACATGATAAAACGCGAATCAATTGGAGCCGCTTGAACAAGCCATTACCGCAATCAATGAAAAACTCATCGTAATCGAAATTTACCGTCGTGACTAGGGACTTGTTGAGAATCATTTTTGCTTGCGCCAACCCTTTGGGCTCGCGTGTTGCAGACATTCTGAGCTACTTTTACATGCGGGTGATTTACAATCGCTCAACTTCAATGTGTGCTTAAAAGATAATGCCAAGTCAAATGGATACCATTATTTATGTATTTGATTACCAAAAAAAACAACGCTCAACAGATAGCGCTGCTATTTTTGTGTTAGATCATCAAAGTGTATTAATATTTCAGGAGTAGTAAATTAAATAACAAAAATTTAATCATTTTCGTTCCGAAATTTATTTGTACTTGATTTTATAATCGTTTTCAACACGTTTAGAAAAATAGGAAAAATAAACATCGCGCTAATTTTTGAATTTTTATGGGTTGCAGAAAATAGTAAAAAAAAAATTATATACTTCTTTTAAAACTTTTTACGACAAGCAAATATTTACTAAAAAAATAATAATTTGTACATTATGATTGGATTGTATCTTCATTTTAAACATAATTTTGCACAATATTTTTGTTGATTGCCTGAAATAAAAAAGTTATTTCCAAATTGAGCATCAAATTTGCATTGCCAAACTTAGAATGCAATGTAGGATGCAATTATGATGCAATGACGAGTTTAATCGATACAGTTTTAGCGAAACAGTTCGGAATGGAAACTGCTGACTTCCGAGTGAGTCATGTCTCGTGACCACCTGACCGTTACTTCCTGCTCGGGGCTCAATTCGGACTGAATAAAAATGTGATGGTTTATTACGAGACCAAATGTTGTAGAACTGATGACCATATTTGTGTTTTACTTGTCCACTTTTTTCACTAAATCATACGTGATTGTGAAGATGATCGCACGAGAGATAAAACTCGCTCAGCGAGACAATTCGCGAAGTTCGCGAAAAACTCGCACTAGCGAGTTTTCCTCGTTCTATATTGTCCAAGCATTAACCTACTTAATGACCGAATGATTCCGACTCAGATATCCCAAACTGCTATCGGTTCTGCAACGAAAGTGTAACGCACGCAACTTCCTTCGAGGTAATCTTTAGCGAAATATCGAGCAACTATTGTTTACGTCTAAGTCATGGAAATAAAAATGCTATCTGATTTTGAAATTCGATCGAGATAATTACTTTTTCACTTATAACTTGCAACTTTTCTACCTTCGATTACAAACAAACGATAAAAAAAGTGCAACGTAAGTGAATCAAAAATGTTGTTATCACGCTCAAAACAAAAGTGAGTTAATTCAAGCAACCTGCGATTGAATTGATTCCACATTCGAACAAAATATATTCTAATCCAAAAAAAATCAATTCCAAAGTAAACTAAACTCAACTCCTGACGTTATCTAAAATGAATAAAAAATTTACATCTAAATAATCTTATATTTATAATGTGAATTGATCATTTTTTGTTGAAACATTTTAAATTGCGCATTAAAATTATAACGTGCAATTTAAGTAATTATAATACAATTTGAGTCAACTTTTGATTCAGTTTCACTGTGAAATGATTTCTATTTCACGTGGGCATAATTTACAGCGCTTTGCGTTATATTTCAACCTTTTATGGATATTTTTAAAGTGAGCTGTTTTCGATTCATGCTATAAGATATCTTGTATTAGCTCGAAATCGTTTCATTTCATTATGGAATGGGATGCAATCATATTTGCTAGAGGAAACACGTGCAGGTTTGCTTTTAAAATTTGATCATCAGCAGGGAAAAGATCATATTAGTGTCTTCAATTTCAGTTATTGGAGGACATAAAAATATCAAGTTAATGTCTCAATTGACGGGCTAACGTCGAAATGGTACGTACAAACTGATAATAAGCGATTTGAAACGTTATCTATGCAAATCGTGATAATGCTCGCGAGGCACGATAGGCTAGTAACCATCTCTTCGTTCGAATCTACGTATGAATATACTTGTACGTGTCTTCATTCATAAAACCGGCAGATATTTCCGATACGTGGTTCGAAGCAAAAAGCGTTGGCGAACACGAAGCGAGTCAAATCATTTGTGATTCATACTATACGTGCCGAGGTGGAAAAAATAGCTTCTAAAAGCTATTTCTCTCTATGTGACAAACTATGGATCTAGCAACTAGTTTGTGCCGCCAAGTACTAGATTGATGAATAACATTTACCTCTTTCTTATAACTTTTTTTTCACCGGCTAAACTATAATTTTGATTCGAAGTGAATTTTTTACACGAAATTCTCCGCTGACATACTTTTCAAAGTCGCGCAAACACCGCGTACCATCAATTCAGGTAAACTATTATTTCATGCACATTTATTTATCCGCATTAACTGTTCTGCTTTCTTGATCTTTAAGGCTGTTACGTCACGGAATTGCCGATTGACTAAACATTGAATGCAAGATAAAAAGAAGTATTTAAAGTTATAGTTTTGTTGCGCGCTTTTTTGAAAGGATCATTTTTTCATCCTGGATTTCATTGTGCGATACAAGTTTTTGCGAAATAGCTGTTACTTTATACTTGATGAGAGTATATCTTTCACTCGAATGTTTCAGCGGTTTAGACACCATAATAAGCAGGATAATAACAGTGTTCACATTTTAGAGAAAAAAAAGGAAACAAACTGCTGGGATAAACAACGATTTATAAATAAACTCATAATATATGAATGTTTATATACATACAAATGTATCTCTGTTTTTTTATTGGGTCACAAAATCTTTGTCAAAAGATTCGAAATAAATTATTCGTCTTTTTAAAATATATACAAAAAAGAATTGAAATGAAGATTGGTTTGTTCAATCTTTCAAGTGCTTTTGCGAGAAAATGAAATGTTGTATTATTTATTCTTATGTTTAGAAGGAAGAGAATAATTAAACCTTAAATAATAAACGATGAAACTATTTGAATTGTTGTCTTTCGTCCGTGTACTTCTAATTATTAGTTCATAATAGTGAGATCAATAATTCAGTTTTCTGAGACGCATAACAAAACAACCTTATCAAAAACGCGATGAAATTTGTACAACTTAATCAGCACTTGAATACGTCGACATTTCACTACTCCAGGTAAATTCTATAGACGAGGACATTTATTTTGTATGAAACACTCTAGACAGAGGCCATTCAAATATACCAAAAATCGTATACTTTTATTATGATTGAATGCAATCAAATATTCACTTTATTTATCAAATACTCTATAATTTGTTTAAAACAATCAGTTTCATCCTATAACGTTTCTTTAATAGCGTTATTTTTTATTCCAAAAGTAAATTTTGTCGAGTAAAATCGTTCAGCTTTTGTCTACTTCAAGCTGGCTTTTCCAGCGACTTACACAATGTCGACTTGCGACGTTTTGTTTCGCATCTGACAGACGAGAGGGAAGCTTTGCTGATTGGTTCATAACAAATAACGGACATATTTATGTACAGAAGAGGAAACTGATTCTTCATTCAAAGACAGGAAAAACAAAGTTGAAAACAACACAACAGACCTTCGCCAGGTCAGTGAGTTTACTTTATTGATGCTCAAATTGAAAAACTTGCGATGTATAGAGTCACAAGTTTCAAGTATGACATAAGAATCGTACTCTTTGTTGTTTGCGCCAACTAGTGTTAATTGATTGACTATTTGAACTTTGAATGAAATAAACTAATATTTCACTTTGTTCATTCAAAAAAGCATCTAATACTAAACAAACACAACAAAATACAATCAACTGATAAATTCATTTTAAAACACATTTATATACATATTGTTTAACTTATGGTGACGTCATAAGTGAATGGACGAGGTTTTACGTAATTTGACACGTTTAATGAGTAACTTTATGGTGCGATGCACTTATCTAAACGTCGACTTGATGTCCAATTAAAATGATTGACCTATTGTTTGGAATATTTAATGACAATGGCAAATCTAATTTATAAATAAGTCGCATTTAATTAAATAAATATGCAGTTTGGTGGATTCTCTAATTTCTTATCTTTCAAACTTGTAAGATTCCAGCTACCTTCCTTTTAACAGAAGAGCATGTCAAATTATTAAGGAAGGTGAATAAACGTAGAAAGTTATTTGCTTGGAAACGCTGATCGGTGTTGTTTTCCTGTTGGTATTGAAATGACTCAAAAAGTGGAGCAAAGTTAGTCTCAACAACCTTAGCATAGAATAACTAACGAAACATCTTTATTGTAATAACACTGACCGCTTTCGTGTCGTCAACTGGCCAGACCTTAAAATTGTCAAATCTTTTAATTTTGCATGTGGATATTGGCTGCGGAGTGATTCACTGCTGCACTGCAGTATAGTTCGTCTATAGTTTCCCTACTCATTGCCATGACATTTGCATGACATGACAGACAAGATTTTTGTGTCTATTTGTATCAAAGTTACTTGCAATAAATAAATTATATGATCAACATTAAGCTACTTTGTTTATTCATTTTTTCTTGTATATCATTTTACATTATGTTCGGGTGTAAAGTTGTCATATTAGAAGGTATAATCTTTTTCTTTTTCTAATTTCAAATGGGATGCTTCGATAAATTGGGCTCTAAAAATATACTGTCTAATTATATCTTTAAATGTGTAATCCGCGCAACCTTTTGGAAATGCTAACAAAAAGTTGAGGAAGCAAATGTTTCATTTAGTAATGACATTTAAATTTCAGTTGAACTATAAAGTTTTATATAGATGTATATCAGTTAATTTTCGATATTTTATCTTAAGTAGTATAGTCTTGTTTTTAAGTTTGGAAACAATAATTAAAATTAATTCCTGCGTTTAATTAAGAAGATAACAACAATTTAATAAGGATTGTTTCATTTTTATTTATTTATTTGAATAATTTATTTTTTTTAGTCTTTATTTTTTTATATTCATCTTCAGGTTTTGATTACACAATAAATTCACAGTCCTAATTAATACAAACATAACGGTATCGCTGTTCTGAGCACAATTTTATTTAATTCAAATATTTCATCGAGTATTGAAGCAGGACAGATAGAAATTAGAATACAATACTTGTTAGACTAGGTATATGATTCATTCTTTAGGGATTACTAAAACTTACATTTTGTCACCCTAAAATATTCTAATCAATTATACTTAACAAACAAAACTTGACAAAATATTAGGCATTTTAACAATAATAATAAATAGAGGAAAATATTGATTTAACAGTGTTTTTAAATTTTAATCAATTTATACCTTAAAACACAATCAAGAATATGATTTGTTAAGTGAATTTTAAATTAAAAATTATTAATGTAAAATTTTGTTGGAAAAAAATGTCTGTAGTTCTTTCTAAACAAGGAAGAATTGCAAATAATAGATATTTAATGCAGTGAAAATAAAATCTAATTTTTAAAAAGAAAATAAAAATAATAAAATGTGAATATGAAACTAAAATCATTTGGAAGCTTTGGGAAATGTGGTGTTAGAAATGAGATAGAGAAAGAGAGATAAGTGAGAAATGTACTTACTGTTAAAGGACGGTTGTCTTCGAATTTGACATTTGTCTCGGGGAGTGGAGGGCGGAAAAGTAAGAGGCAGCAAGCCGAGTGGCAGACGACGTTTGGTCCGCGTGCAGCTCCGCTGTTTCAAATTCGAGAAATCAGCGGAATCGCGGCTGCGACACACGTCGCAATCACAGGCCCTGTTTTGACGCGAACTCGCGTGTCATATTCTTTGCGCGATATTCACTCGAAATTGCCCGCAGACCAAGTGAAAACCGCAACCATACCAAATCATACCGACCGATTGGAAAAGCGCCGACCACGACGCCCTCTTACAGCCAAACCGTGCGTTAGACTACGGTACACTCAGTGAAATAATTTCACGCCTGTCAAACTGAACGTTTCTCAACTTATAACCTTTTGAAAATACTTTCCTCCACTGGAAATAGAAAACTACAATTCAAACTCTAAGATTTAAATTTGTATTCATATTTTTGGAATTCGCTTTGTTTTATTAAAAATTATAAGATATTTGGAATTAAGTAATTAAGGAAGGAAAGTTGATTAATTGTATGACTTTCTTAGATCAGTTGAAAATCACGCAAAGATTGATCTAATTGTTACGCAAACTGTATTTGTGTCACATTTAGAAAATAAGTTTTTTACTGTGCAATTTTTTATTAAACACTTTATTTGATGAAATTAAAAATTACTATCGAGTTTTATTAATATATTTGATATTGCATATAAATTCAATAAAATAATAATATTATCAATTTTCCATCATTAAAGAGATCTTAGACCAATTGCTTTAATAAATAATTTCTTGTTTAATATGTAGAAATATCCAAATTATTTTCTTTTTACAAC
>JABFQD010001055.1:0-20377 GCA_022817045.1 Psix sp. ZL-2020 | reverse complement strand
GATATATTTTTTTAATATTAATTTTTCATTATCTAATTTATTCGTTTGTTTCCATTTACGAATTATACTTTTAACATATGTAATTAAAATATGAAAAAATGATAAATTATTATTCTATGAGTTACAGTGTAAAGTATCTTAAAACATATTAAAATGCAAAAATAAATTTCTGTTTTCATGTTTTTTCAAGTGTATATTTTCCGTTTTTTCAGTTTTTCCACATTGTAAATATTCTAATACTATCATAAAATATGTATTGGGTATATGTGAAAATGAAATAAACAAGATCAATTTAACATTATTACTAAAATATATTTTTATCCTGCTTTGTTTTATTATAATTTTATCCTAATTTACATTAGCTTCGATTCGTTTTGCTTTATACAATATTTTTCACACATTGTTAAATATTGATTATCAAGAAATCATAATAGTTCAACTAATAAAAGATTCTTATATTCATTAACAAAAATATTTGCAGGCGCTGATGCCAAAAAGCACCAAAAAGCATTATATCAAGTAACATTACATAGACATATATGTTTAACATGTATATATATAATTACAAGTCTGTTATAAATGTTTAGCTTGAGTTTAATTATCGCAAATCACTATACACTTGAGAATTGATAAGAATACATCTCCCGTTCAAAGAAAAAATTCTCATTAACATCTTGTTGAACTGTGTTCACAAAAAATTAAACAAAGAGAACGCAGTGTGTGTCTGCAACATATACTAAATTTACGGAATGCATAGAAAGGTCTGTCCGAGTGTGCATATATTTGTTTTCGTGTATTCCTCGCGAGGCAGCTGTAAAAATCTAACCGGCTAATGTGTCGAGTTTATTTTTAGATACCTTTAAATCAAATTGTACACTCATTCGACATTGCAACCAATAATTTCCCATACATAAAAATGGTTCTTGATATACATCCACCAATATTTATTATATTGGCATATAACTTTTTATTGTTACTTTCTTAATATGTATATATATTTTACTTTCGTTGAATTGAACAATGTACGTCATTAAAACACCATTAAAACTTACATTTAAAATATGCTACAAATATTTGTTTCTATCTTGATTGATAATACACCTAAATAAGTGAATTTCATTCAATATTCTTTTATTTTTTTTACCCGTTTTTATTTCTCAGGTACATATTTGTCTAATTATTTGCATAATTTATAGTTTTCCGTGATGAAAATTATTTCAAATATTTAACGTCGTTTATTGCACGACTTGATAAACTATCATTTATAGCAACATTTATGAAATAATACTTCACCAAGAATGTAAAAAAAGAATTTTAAATAAATTGTATATTATCAATCTTGATAGGAATTAGCGACTAATATTTTTCTTAAATCACATAGTTTGAAGGAATACACGACAAAGACATTTTTCGACACATTAACAATTATTGGCACAACATTTTGGTTTTTCGGCTTGTAAACACTTATATCAAAGTAAACACTGTTCAGAGGTAATTAAAAATGTTGCAAAAATATAAACTCTGCGAACCAATGTGCTTGACAAAAGTTAGTTTTCGTATATATAATTTACATTGAAGTTCGTAATTAAGAAAATTCTAAAATATATATACATAAAAATTCATCTGATTTGCTAACAAAATTTTACAAAAGATTACCACGCAGTTTAAAATGCAAATCAAACACGTACAGAGTGGAGACGCATTAGACTGCTTTTTCCATTGAAATTAAACCGTTCACGTATTTAACTTCAGAGATCAAGTCGTGTCAGTGAAGTGGATGTCATGAAAGAATTATCTTGATCTTCAATTAAAGAATTCAATTCATTTTTCCGAATAATAGCCGACCATTTTTTGTTTTTCCTTCCAAAAGCAGATGGTCGATTGAGATACTGCTAAGAAAATTTGTAAGAAGGAAATTTCAAATGAACAAGGATGTGGATGTTTATTCGTTGAGAAGTGTGGTGCGAACTAGAGCATCAGTGACCGAATAAGGGTCACAATTGCTACTTGGTCTTCTGTCTTCCAAGTAGCCCTTCTTATCTTCAGCAACGCCGCGAGGTATACGGATGCTGACTCCACGATGAGCGACGCCCCAACCAAACTCATCAATTCTGCTGGTTTCAAATTTGCCGGTAAGTCGACGTTCGTTGTCCTTACCCTGTCGCGGGTCGTAAGCCTGGATATGCTTCATATGACGTTTGCTCAGCTTCTCGATGGCCTTCTCAATCTCGACTAAACCGTTCTCTTCACGCATTGGCTTCGTTGAATAATTGGTGTGTGCTCCAGCTCCGTTCCAGTTTCCTTCGATTGGTTTTGGATCAAACGTGACGATGACGCCAAATTCCTCAGCTACTCGGTGGAGAATATAACGAGAAATCCACAGTTGGTCTCCAGCACTGATACCTTCGCATGGTCCAATTTGGTATTCCCATTGAGATGGCATCACCTCGGCGTTACTTCCAGCAATGTCGACGCCAGCGTATAAACAGGCTCTGAAATAAAATTATTTTTCTGTAGTGGACTAAAAGAAGGTTTAGACTAGATAAATATTGGTATAAAATGAGATTATATATATGAGGAATAAAATGGTGTATGGTAACCTAATGGTTACTGTAAAAGACAAGTTTCTCCTTATGATATTTTTGAAATGAAAAATCGTTTCATGCGTTTAATTTATGTATTACATAAATTAATAGAAATCAACTTAGATGAGTGTTGAATTCAAAACTATCAACAAATAATTTTTAACTATCTATATTTAATTTAAATTTATTTTCATTCTAACTAGAGTGTGATTCGAATCAGACATTAATCAATACTTTTTAGTTATGTTGTAACTAATAAAAAAACACTAAACTTGAATTCAATGCAACTTTTTCTCAAATTAAGCTTTGATTGTAAAATAATAAATAATCAAGTCATACAAATTTAATGATATAAGAATAATACATAAATAGAAAACAGTTTTAATTCAAACGCAAATAAAACAACGAAAAGAAATTTATGATCACGCGACGTTGAACACAAATTTTGTTCCCATATGAGCTTCAGATGATTATTCAAGACTGAAGTTGCTTGTCATTACTCGAAAAAATTATACAAAAAACCATTATACAAAAAGTATACTCAGTGAATCTGTCACAATATAAAATGAGTATAGTGTTTTTTACAATTTTTTACACAGTTTTTATTTTATACAAGGAAAAAGATATCACGTGATATTATACATGCGTAATTGTATTAGCTTTACTGTCAAGTTTTTATTGGAAAAAATTGTCTGTGTTAAATTAATTGACACAAAATAAAAACGCGATTGAACTTTTCGTTTAAAATATTAAAATGAAAAAATATTGAGTATAAGATAATTTGAAAAAATATACCTATAATGTGCCTCAACAATTTCTCTTCCAACGACTTTGTCTGCACCAACACCGCAATAATATGGACCTTGGGGAGCTGGAAATCCGTTCTTAGGCCAACCAAGAGGTCTGTGATCGAAATCCAATAAAGTGTACTCTTGTTCAATACCGAACCATGGTTCATATTTCTTCACTGTTTCCATTGCTTCATTGCACTTAAATCTTTTGTTTGATTCAGTTGGTTTTTTGTCCGAATCATATGTGTCACAAAGAACTAATTTATTATTTCCTCGTCGGAATGGATCGTTATAAATTGCAACAGGATACAAGAAGATGTCACTGTTCGTACCCGTTGCTTGATATGTGGAACTTCCATCGTAGGTCCAGATAGGTAATTCTAAAAAAAAAGAAAGAATAAGTGAATAACACTTCGCAGTTTATAATACAGATTAATTATGATGCTTATGATCATTATCTTCAAGCATTTTTATAAAATGAAATTCATCTACTAATGATTTTAACATATTTAGCAAGAACAATAAGTTTCTTTTCACTCATATTTAAAATGGGTCAGGCAACACAAGTGCTATATCAAATTGAATACGAGAGGAAAAAAAGAAAAGTCGATTCTTATTAAGCTTTAAGAATTATGTGTAGATTGAGCATTCAAAATGTGTTCTGATTATGCAAATAAATTGATGTAACAAAGAGATGCTTTGTTCAAAAAATACTAACCTGAAGGATGTTTCGGCACAAAGTCAAGTGTGCGGGTTTTACATCGGATGCCTTCTCCAGTACCGTCGATCCAAATATACTTTGCTTGTATTTTATCAGCTGGTTGTGGCAAATCAAGGTATTTACTCAGAATCGTTTTATCAAGAGCCGCATTTGGCGATTCCTTCAGCGTGCCACGCGACATCGTGGTGCTGCAAAATTACAATCAGGTTCATTTTGTCATTCAACAACATTTTGTCATTGAACATTTGTTTGAAGAAATGGAACAAAGAACATGGGGTGATTCACGCGTTTTCGCGATTGCTGGAAAATAGCCAGCTTCAAGTTAAGAACAAAGATAAATTTGAATAAGAGGATCACATAGAGATCTATTTTTAACAATTGTTGAGGTAGTTAATTTGCTAAAGATTTTCATTTTCTACATTTCACTATGATAAAATACTTATACACAGAGATCAGAAATATTATTATTTTACTACAACAGATTGTTTGACAAACTGAAATTAAAACAAATTAAAGATGTAAATATATAATTTAGAATTATGTTATTTGCTATATAGTTTGTTTAATGAAAACAATTATTTCCATTCATACAATATAGATATGTAAAATTTGTTCAGGTATCATAATTTATTTCTGGATTTTGATTTTCAATTCAATCATAGTTCATTTGTACGGATATTTGAATTTTCTTTTTCAACTCTTAGCATTCATTCTTATTCAATTAAAAATATAAATTCAATAATAAATCGGAATTTTTATAAAAACGTAATTCATGGTTAAAATATAGTAAGCTTTTGTATTGATAATGTTACTTATCGTAGGTGGTTTTGAGAAATACTCAATTGATACTTACTACCAAGGTCAATTGACCTTATTCGTCAATAGTCATTAAATGTATGCTACCAAGGACGCGATTGTAATCAATGAAGCATAATTTTTTCTCTCGATAATTTTACTTTTTAATAAATCTGTTACTCTGATTTTAACTTTTAGTAGATATTTTTTCATCAATTAGACTGATGTTTTGTGATTTTTCTTGTGTTTTTTCTGTACAACAGATAAATTTGTTGATAAAAATAATTTATTTCAGTTACTGAATTGAGGTTAATTTTTGTGAAATATTGCGCGAAAGTTTGTTACTGATTTAATCATTGATCAACAACTTACGATGATGATTCTGTCAGACTAGGTCTTTTCTTAACTACTCTCACGTAATTTTCACGTGATCATTTCATGATATCGAGATATCTGGTATAAAAAGCTTTTTAGATATCGTGAAACATGGAACAAAACTTGAAATTGAAAAAAGTGGCTATAAGATACAGAAAGATCCCCAAATTGGATGGATAATCTTGAAACAACAAGACAATTATCGAATAATAATCACTCGACTTTATTCGTTAATTCAAAATATGTTGTTAAAAATTATGTAATATTAATTTGTAATTTATACGTTTAATTAAACGCAATAAAATTTTTGAAATATGCATTTTATCTAAATTTGTTTGTTTATTATAATTAAGATAATAATATTCTCTGTAAAAAGATTTACTTGTTTAATAATAAAGAGAGATACGTTATTATTCTTTAGATAAAATTTTTAATAATTAAATAATCTAAATATGTATTTGTGTCTATTTTCGAGTTTCTGCATAAATAAGATTTTGTTTGTGGCATGATTTGTTATATTTTTAATGTGTAATTAAGTTAAATGTGTGTAATCATGTCTTATTTCGTTATGATGAATTTTTGTTATTATATTCTGAAGGTTCAATCACCTATAAGTGTTTATGGTAATTTTCATACTATTTAAACGTTTCAAATAATTGAATGTAATTTTACTGCATAACATTGAGGGACGCACCAATGTTAAAAATATCATTGAGTTTTTTATTTCTATAGGCCACTTCATGCAATTCGAAATATTTTTTATTTTGGATTTTAAATGGTAACTCAATATGTATTTTTGCATCGAATAATATTTTGATCTAAAAATAAAAATTTCATAACCTCTTTTGTGAAGAAACTTTTCCAGGCTACCAATTTATCTATATTCCGTTTTATTTCATTCTTTTAAATTTTTATTTAAAGAAATAAATATATTTATTTCTAATAAAATATTAATTTTAAAAAAAATTGTAAACAGAACGTTATATGTTACACTAAACGTGAAACATTGTCGTCTACTCTATTTGACATACATAAAATATTTATATTATGCAACAGATAAACACTCTCGTGTTACAATCACGGATAATGAGTGATGATTTGCATAATTAGAATCAATCATTAGAGATTATTGTTATGTCAATTCTACCAGAATGTAAGCTATACAAACGAAATTATTCCGTTGATAAGCTTAATTGACGAGAATTCAAATTTCTGTTCTACTGAAGCGGTCACATGTGTATTTTCAAAGACTTCTTCGATCGATGCTCGCAATTGTTTTGTCGCGTTGTTTGGGATCAAAACGTTACCGCAAATCATTCATGAAAGGATGAAACTATTCGAGAAGACAGTTTTCTCATCCAGACTCTTACATGTATCACTTTTTGACAAGACTGAATAAATTACAACATAAAAGTTGTAATCAACTGAGCCTTTTTAGTAACCGGTTTTTCAACTTTCTCTGAATAAGTTGTGTATAATAACAAGAAGTATCAAAAATTCAAATAAACACATCAAAAGTTTCTTTTGACAAATAGTTAGATGCTTTTTTCCCAAGATTAGAGACAATTGTTTAATTTCTCAACATTTAGAATGCGAAAATTTATTTAGGAAGTAAGAAGAAGCGTAAACTGGTTAAAGTTGGCCATGTTTGGATCAGAAATAAATCAATTATGATTATTCATGGAATATTTAAGGT
This sequence comes from Psix sp. ZL-2020, assembly GCA_022817045.1. Classification (NCBI taxonomy): domain Eukaryota; kingdom Metazoa; phylum Arthropoda; class Insecta; order Hymenoptera; family Scelionidae; genus Psix; species Psix sp. ZL-2020. Next base: position 13,414 of record JABFQD010001055.1, on the reverse strand, counting down.
GATTCATTATGTGGTAACTCTTGATCGAACGAGACAATGTATGATCAAGCTGTAGTTTATATTAAGACTCTTTTGCATAAAAGAAGCAATAAAATTTAACAGTAAAAAAATTCCACGTGTATTTGCATGCTATATTTTGATTAATCGAAAAAGGTAACGATTGAACCGAAAAGTGCACTTATCAAATTTTATTTGATAAAATGTTAGCAAAATGCAATAATCGAATGGAACAATATTAAACATTGTTTCATTAATTCAGAGCAGTGCTCGATATTTCTGAACTTTGCTCGTATCAAGTTCGTTGCACTCACTCTAATGCAAGTATAAATTCTAAATACAATAAGTACTTCGACAACAATCACACGCAATTAATAGAGAAAACAAAGGATAAATTTATTTATGTGGTTGCTATAAGGACTGATATATTAAATTCGCAAAAAAGAATTACAAACTTAAGTGCATTTATAAACGCAGTTTTTGTGAATTTCGAATCTGCAAACGTCAAATTTACTTTTCTACAATTCACGGAAACCAGAGCGTGAACTTCAGTGTTAAATATAGAAAATGTTATTTCCGTAACGCAATTTCTCTATCAATATTGAATTGAAGTAAATAAGTGATATATTTGCAACTAATATGTCTAAAACTTTAATGCTGTTGCGAGTATTTCCAATAAATATTTATATAGACCATCATATTGATAATATGATAATTGTGACAAAATTGAGTTAAAGTTGAAGTTACTTTGCGCTTATAGTTAATCATATACTATTCTTGAAATAAATATATGACATAAATTGATAAATCAAAAGTGTAAACAAACATTATTTTGTATATATATCTAAACAAATATTTAAAATTTATAATATACAAATATATCAACAAAATATATCCTTCACGAAACAATTGATTTGCACATTGATATAGTAATATAATAACTTTATGATTTCCATATTATGTAATTTAATATATGAGAAACTATATTTAAGCATAGTACGTCAAAGCCAACAAGGATAATATTAATAACAATTCACTGATCGAAAAAAACATTCAAATGAAATATTATCACTTCAAAAAACTTTGCAACATTTTAGAATAGATTTAATCATAGCTCCATTACATAAAATCTTTAAATTTTCATCATTTTATATGTATACAAAAATATGCATTTTACCTCTTATAACCTATCTTCCAACAATAGTATTGAAAAATTCAATAAAATATATACATTAAATAAAATTGTGTATAATTAGATGATTCCAAAGTTTGAAGATATTCTAACTTTCAAAAATTATATTTGTTTCTTTGAATCCTAATAATGAATGTCATAACTGAGTTATTATACTTACTAGTTATATATTTTTATTTTCATTTACTAATGATTTAGATCAAATCATTGATCAAATTATCATTACGCGATATCAATATCTATGACATATAACGAATGAATGTAAATAATAATGTAAATAATACATTCAAACTTATTATTATTATTTTTCCTTAACAAATAAATGGAATTCATGTGTAATTACTAACATACAATTTTGTGAAATGTTTTTTGTCTACATAGATAAAATGTAGATAAAATTATTTTGTATACTGTATGTATGTATTTATATATATTTATTTATTAAGTAAATGATCAGAATAATAGTCTATACGTTATCAGTAAAATTATCTAATTAAAGCCATCATAAATTGTTATAGTTTGACTTAGTTTAAATATTAAAGAATTATAATGCATCATAATATTCTCCATGAAATTCGTAGCTGAATTGACAAAATGTATATAATTTTTTACGAATATACATTTGAATTTAATTGCTTTATTTTAGTTTCAACATAAAGAATTTTTTTATTATCAGAATGAATGCTGAGCATCATAATAAATGATGTAATAAAAAAGTTACTTAAACTGAACATTTCCTTTATTTCAACAACTTTTATTAAATGATTTTGAAGAAAAGATTTTTCAAAAATTCATTGTAAACTTGATAAATGTTCGTCTTAGTATACTATCTTATCTTAAAAGCATTTATATTTTTCAGAAAAATTATCAACACAAATTTTACAAAACCTTTTACTGACAATGTTTTTCGTTTATTTATCTATTTCGGAATCTACATGAGAGTTAATTTAAAAATAAATTCGCAAGTTTTCCATTAGGTAAAAATTTTCTTTCACTGTAATCTAAATTTACGTCCAAACGAAAAATATACTACTGTTTAAAAACATCATCAGAATAATAGGGGAAAATTTTCAGGGCAATTTAATGAGAAATTCTTGAAATGTATAGCAACGCCATCGAAGGTTGTAAGATGAATTGTCTTGGAATCAAATTGTTAGATCGAAATCTATTTAAACGGCGTTGCTTTTTATAACGCTTGACTCCGACAAGTGTAAAGTTAAATTAGCATGAAATCAATCTCGAATAAGCATGACTATACAATATACAACTCATACCTAATTTTAAACAGTTAAAAAAATTTTTTGTTTCTGTTGAATTTACTATAACATTTATGAAACATTTTATCACCAATTACCAATCAAAAATACTGTTATTGATATTAAATATACATAAACTTTAGAAAAAAAAAACTATGTAAGTATTTAATAAAAATATCATGAAAAACAATGATAGCAGTTTATTTCTGTAAAAATATAGAGTTGATATTGAGTATCCGAAGTAAATTTTTTTACACAATATAGAATTACAAGAAGACATTAAATAATAACACGATTACATGATGTAACAAAAAAACTATTTGTCTCCGTAAGCAGTTAATATTTAATTTTAGTTTAAATAAACTAGTTTATAAAAAATAATAAAATAAAGCCTATTAAAATGTATATAAAATTATTGTAGTAATTTTATAAATTACAAATGAATCCTCTAATATTAATAATATTGAAATAATTTCGAATCGATTCAAAATACCTTGAATTATTAATTTTGCATTATTAACGTATCCTCGATAATACGATTTGCTCATATTATTATAAGTTAAGCATAACAACTTATTTGTTATAATAACATCATATTATAATAATAATACAATATAATATTTACATATAATAATTATGATAAATAAAATAATAATATTAATATAATAACTTTTAGTCAACCGAATTTGTTTAAATTGAGTTTTTGATATCTAATAAAATCTGTTGGAATTTTTCTATTTGTCTGACTCATCACGAACTGTTACATCACATATTGCCTAAAAATTAGAGTAAATAACATCACACTTTTCTGTTCCTCTGTTTTTGTATGTCCAGAACGTTTGATAAAAAAGAAATTTAGTAATCCGATAAATATTTATCAGTATTTTTACATCATTTTGAATAATTAGCTCAAAAATATTTCCATTAAATGCATTCTTGAAATCGCACGTTTCTTCAAACAAATTTGTATAGCATTTTATTCCGTTTTTGCAAGTTTTTAAGATTTCGTTTAATAATGAGTTGTTTTGACGTTTAAAAATGTTCGGAAATATTTCTTCCATTTAACCGTATAAACAGAATGAAAGCATCTAAGCAAAACTAAATAAAAAGACTAATTCTAAAAGGTTCTTTTACGATTGCTAATATCGATAATTTTTGTAGAAAGAAGAAATAAAAAATATTGATCGTAAACATACATCTATGAACTGAAAACAATGAACAAAGCAGGTTAGTTACTTTATTATCCATTTCAAATGGAAGAATAATATGAATATTTTAACTTCCACTCATAGTCGATGATATTATGTTGCATAATTGCGAAGATTCATATACCATCCGTAAACAGTTCATAACAGAATATTCATTATTTCGAGTTACAGCGATTTATTGACAGGTGGAATGTTAAAAATACGTTTATTTCATTGTTACTATTTTTAAAATTGTAATCATTACGAACAATGAAAATTAAGGATCAATTGAATTGTAATCATTTTTTAAAATTGACTAACTAAATAATTTATAAAATTGTTTAGTTAACAAAAGATATAATTTTCAAATTTTATATCAATAAATATTTTATTGCTGCAATATCAATATTAAATACTTGTGCATAATATTTGATTGCTAAACTCGTTAAAACGTGTTTTCTTAAAATAATTTGTCTTACCGGTAAAAACTTTCCAGCCGGAATTTCCCTTGCAAATAAAGTCATCTGCTTTAATCGATAACACTAGTTTTCGTGGACTTTGGCAAAAGAAAAAGTACTATAATATTTTAGTATAATTAATTCTTTTTTAATGTATTCAATTATTGAGAAATTAAATGCTGAATTGGAGCAACAAATGTAATCAAAATATAAATTGGAAAAAGGTAATTTTCTAATCTCAATTTCTGTTATTCTAAAAAAATATTTTTTCAACACATTAACCCTTGACATCAAAGTGCACAAATTGGAATGTGTGGTTTATTTATGTCACTTCAGGTTTGTCAGATTTATTTTGATTTGTAGAGAATGACTTAAAATCAAAATATAAAATTGTTATCAAACCGTTTATATATACAAGAGTTATTTCGATAAAACCAAAAATTAAAACTTAAACCTTAATAGGAAATTCACTATTTTTTTAACAAATGTACTCACTGATATTGAACAAAATTTATAAAATTATTTATAGACAAGATAAGATCATTAAAAATAAACTCCATTATACTTATCACTAAAATAACATTGCGAAATTCGTCATTCAATATTGAAATATATTTTACTGTTACTAAATTAAAATTTCGAAAAATATCTAAAAAGTAGCTAAAACAGAATAAATTAAACGTTGCGTTTAAAAGTTGAACTTCATAAAAAAATATCAATTAAAACTGACTAAGAAATCATTTAGCTAATAGATGACGTCAAGAGTTTTCTTAATAACATCATTTTGTTTTTTTTACTTCGTTATTTTTCCGGGACTTACATAAATTTATTAATATTATTAAAAATTTCACACTCTAAATCATGGTTACATTATTGTATGAAAATTGTTGCATGTTGTTCACCTTTGCTTACAACGTTAACATTTCGTTATTCTTCGGAGTCAAAGTCTTACCTGAAACATCTCAAGAGCGAGATGCTGCAGTAATCTGTCGTTATGTAGTAGCTATTTGCAATGAAACGCTGAGTACTAACTCGCAATAAAGCTTTAATGAACATTTTGAGTACTCGTAAAATGAAAATAATCGAAGGTATGTGATTTTGAAACACGTCAATAGGCTGATGAGAGTTTGAAAAGCACACGCTCACTATAGTACTTTGATACTTAATGTTCCACTATATGACTGTCGCATTTCTTTTAGGTCGGTCAAAAACCGAAACGGAATGAGAGACAGAGTGGATGAGAAAGTGAGAGAAAAGCTAGGGCATGTCAAGGATGTAAGATCGACTACAAGTGTGCACGCGAATGAATTGGCTACTGTTACCATATGAGACATTCCTGCTTCGCAGCTAGAAACATAATAGTTTTATTCGAATTTGGTGCCAACATTTCAATAACAATTCAACATAACAATTTGAAAGAAAATATAGCGCGGAAAATATTCAAATATGTGATATTTTATTCAATCGTAAGATCTATTGAAATAAAGAGCCATACAAATTTATAGTATAACAAATAAATTGTCATTGTTGAAATTCTTTTGTAATGCAATTCCGACACAGATTAGATCAAGTGTTATTAGGTCTGAAATAATTAAAGTAAAACTTAAGATTAATTTTAATGAGTTGATGACAATAATTTTGCAAATATTTAATCGATAACATTGTAAAACAAGTCAAATAAACAACAAATAAATTTTTGTTGAGATGATAAACCAATTTCAATGATAAACAAGTTTGTTTGAATATTGTAGATAATCGTAGGTTTATGTCATTATCGAATTGAATAAACGACACATTTGTATAATATCATCGTCATCGAAAGTATTTTGCATTTTATTTTTTTAAATTCCATGATATCGTTCACATAAGTTTTACTTTTATTATGTACTCATTTTGTTTGAAAATATTATTTTCTTATCAAGACTATTTATCCTTCTCGGATGTGTGCTTTCATGTGCAGCGTGTACCGAACACTTACAAATGTGATTGAAAGCTTGCATTAGTCATGAATCATCGTTATCTTTCTCTTTAATTCATAATAACAGTTTAACCTAAATTTATTTGTTCATTACTTTTATCATTCTAGATTGGTGCAATAAACTAAAAAATATCAATCGAAAAATGTATATAATAAAATTAAAAATAAAATATTAAACATTAAATTTAATTTCAAATGGAAATAAAATAATAAATAATAATAGTTTTTTATATATTGTTAACGTTCGTTGTTTTTTGATAATGCATCCAAAATTACGTCAAAGGACATAAAAAACAAATATCTGCATAGCAATATTTTATCTTGAACTTATCTTTCAAATATATATATATATATCATTTAAGCTGCAATATTATTGAGTTGATACGAAATAAGCATTACTGTTCCCATTAATTAGTTTTATGGTTTCTTTTTAATTTGACTTAGTGATTCGCAAGGAAACTTTTACTTACGTGTGATTCACTCAAAGCAAAGTTGATTGAAAAATTACTACATTAAGGAAACTTTATTGTTACGCTAATAATATAAATAAACAAAATTTATGATGGTCTTTTATTAATGATGGTCTAGACGGTATAATTTATTTTTTATTGTTACTAATAGTTTTTATTAGACCTAATAATCGAACCTATCATTTTTCTACCGTTGAAAAAGATGAGTCCAAAAAAGCTTTTATAAATTTGTCTTGATTATATAAAGTATATAGAACTAAATAAAATCGTATTTTAAAATCAGTGAAACCAAATTAAATGTTTCTTATGACGACATTTGTCTCTTCATGCCTGTACTATAAGTGATTTCAATTTAGAAAATCTTGTTTCAAGTTGACGAAAGTAATCATAAAAAAGAGATATTTCAACATGATTCGACCTTGTAAGAAATTTTAGTGGTCATGGTAAGACACTTCGTCACGACACTTTTCAATTTTTACTGCAGAGAAAATTTACTTGAAATTGTCAAGACTTCTACTAAATGAATTTTGCGCACCTCAAATATTTGGAAAATACAGCAAATAAACACTGAGGCGAGTTTTTTATACTGTTACAATTGGAGTACACAATTTGATCGAGTCAGAGTGCATATTTTTATTTTTCATTTCGTGACAAAAATTAATTTTTTACATTAACCTTATAATGATAAACAACATTTCTTAAAAATTATGTAAATTTAATACAGATGAGTTTTTTGGAATAAATGCATCATTGCAAAACAACCAAAAAAGATGTTATAATTAATATCTTCAGTCAACATATAAAAAATAATTTATATGAAAGTTATAACAAGGAACAATTTTTTAATTTGTTTTTTAGCACACTAAATGCTACGGAAATCGCATGTAACGTGTGGTTTAAATTTATACGAGATAATTTTGTAATGACATATTAACCATTTTCTTTTGCGTATTATTTTCAAAACGCAAACATAATTTATCCCCCCTAAAATAATAATTGATATTCGTTAGTTATTTGTTCAACTATTACCAGTAAAATTTATATTTAATTTTTTACATTTAATTTGATTGGCCAATGCAAAAAAAATTATCGTGGAACGTTTTTTGCTTACGCAAGAACGTGTTAGTTAATACTGTTCATAATATATATCAAATACAAACAAATGTAAAGCTGATGAATGAATGTGTCATAATACTTGAAGTCAATAACGACGACTATGATGTAGCAAATTTTTTCGCAACTTTTTCACCATGTTTTCATGTAACCCAAAAACTACAGTTATATATATATTTATCACAACCTTCGATGTATTTCCACTTTTCAAGTGATTATGAGTCATAAAAATATCAAAAGAATAATTGAATGTATAATAAAAAGAAACAATTAAGCGACAACCAAAACAACATTGTAAGTTAATATAATTATAAGTAAGCATGTTTAATTTAAAAAGGTAATCAGGAGACAAAAGAAATATTCAAAGTTTATCATTGTATCAAAATTACTTCCTAAAAGTAATTGCAGCTCTAATTTTGTAACAAAATTATTAAAACATTATTGTAAAATACGAGGAATATTTCTCTTTCTACGTAATTCTCAAATTACTCATCGAAATTTGCTCGAAATCACAAAGACTTGGGAACAAATGTGTTGGATCACATAAAAGCACTGTGTCACTTGACATTAAGATAATTCCGGTTATTCACGCAAAAATGAAATACTGTCGTTCTGTATAACTTACAAGACAATGAGAAAAAAGAAAATCCCAGATTCAGCCTTTCTTTGCGTGCAAAAACGAAGAGCAAACACGACTGAACGATATGCTATCACTCATACTTATAAAAATGTTTTTATAATGTATTCTGCTTGACTTGGTCTCTCAAAGGTGCCAAGAATAATGTGTCGAATCTCTGTCACATTAGTAACAATAGAATTTATTTTTATTTATATATAAATATATATCTACATTAATCTATATGCATACACGTGAACATACTTTGCAGACATATTATTTTTGTTGTTACTTTTGTTTATAAACTTTGAAACAAGAATGACTCAATATTTATTTTTTAATAAACAAACAACCAAAATGAAAATAAAAAATTAATACATTTTCTAAAAGACAGCAGAATAAAATTCAAATATTTCACATGTAAATATTAGATCATAATTGTTAATTATAATCTTCTTTATTCAAACTCTGAAAACAATGTAATTATAATTTATAACTGTCGTAAGAATAAAACGATTTAAATAATTTATTTTTATTGTAATAAAATGCCAAGTTTGATTATCATCGAAAAGTTGCTATTCAAATTTATTTTGTTATCTATCATTCACGGAAGAATTGAAATAAAACATATGATAATAAATATATACTTTTACAATAATTTTATTTATTCAGTTTTGTTCTAAACGTGTCTTAATAACATAGTCGTGATTTGCGAATAAATATAAGAAATTTGAACACACTTTTTCTCAATGATTATATTATGATTGCTACTTATTTGCCGTTACATAGATTATTGTGAAAGTAGAAGTTACACTTTAACGAGATAAATATAAGCAAAAAATGAATGTTATCAGATTGATCAGTCAAAGAGACTTGAGCGTTAAAAAATATTGACGCATCTAAAATTAGATTGTTTTCTTTTGTTGGAATTAATTAATGTTATGTTAATTATTGCGAAAACTAATTATAGACATAGTTGCCCAGCTATGCAAAATATTTTTTCAAGTTATCGACCGAAAGTTATCAAAAGCTGTGCGTTAACAGCGGATTTAACATAATTTTCGCTTGGAGTAATTGCTCATTTAAATAACGTCACGTGATCAACGTAACAGAAAGTTCACGAATTTTTTGGTTTGGAATAGCTAAGTTGTTTTATGATTTCGCAAAAAGCAGCTGTAAGGAAACCGACAGAAATCAAGTTATTGGTAACAATAACTCATTATTCTTAATTCCATGTTAAAATATTGAGATGTAAAAAAATGAAAAGCGGGATAAAAAATCGACAATAACCGAATTAACAGGCGACGTTCAATTTAATCAAGACAGTGTCATTAATATCTAATTGAATCAAACATTTTATCTGTGAACCTCGAATATCGAATCGTTTGATAAGATAAAGAGCACGAAACAGTAATTACTAAAAAATAAACTAACGTTTACACGAACCCGAAATCTTCTGGTCTCTGAAATCTGTTTGAACTTAATCTCTTGTCTCGCAATAATTTTATTATTCTTCGCATAATATTAATTATTAAGTGTTTTGCCTCTTCGCGAATTGCACGCGATAAACGAGCCAATTATAACCTTTTGAAGGCAAACAATTTTTTGTGGTTATTTTGCTTTATAAAATGAAATTAATTTTTTTGTTTTAATCAAATAAAGCTGATTCACGCCTAAAAGTAATCAACAAAGAAATGAAGTCATAATGTTTCCATTGCGACAGCTTCATTTGTATGCATAATAATCGCGTTAATTTGTTCGAATTAGAACCGTTTTAAACGATAGACTAGTTGAAAAAGCGCAAACAGGAAACGAACTGCAATTGTACCATGAAACTCGATATGGGTTTGTACAGTGGGCGCTCGATTAAAACCTTGAACCTCGACTATTCAGAATCGCGCACATTTTCCTTTAAATAGCATTGATAGCAATAGCAAAACGTCCGATTATCGCACTCCTACGTTCAACACGGAAAGTCGGAATCACTTTACCCAAACCGCATACACAAAAAAAGAAAATTGCTTCTAAAATTGATCTGAATTGCCGAGCCATCTCGTACATGAAATTAAATTAACTACCATAAAATAACAATAATACTTAAACATACAATGCGAGAATTATCATAAAATTATTTCAGCGTAAAAGAACAGTAAAACCATTATCAATTTTTAGAATTACAACTTTAAACAATCGCTATTTATTTATTTAATCCTTTATATTAAATTCACATTTATCTCATAGAAGAAATAAAATATATATCAAAAATATATCACTTTTAGTAACACGTGAAACTTTTTATTGCACATCGCGAATTTTTAATCGTTTACATGAATTTACCGAATCAAAATGTTCTTGTAAAAATGATCTTTGTGTCATTTCTCTTTTTTTCCATCAGTTAAATTTCGTTTTATCAGACAATTTTTACCGCTGAAAGAGATCTACCGCGACACAACGTTTGTTTTTCAATAGACACGGACTGCGAAGTTTGCGAGATAAATAAGTGCGGAGAAGCTTGGATCGAAAGCTCGGCTATGCCGGTGGCTGATTATTAGGCAAAAGATTTTGAGTACTCACCTGTTGATTAGTAAGTTTTGTAAAGCAACGTGATCGAAAGTTGACGAGTGCGTCGAAGTGTTTGGAGTACGAGTGTGACGGGCTGACGAGCCGTCTAACAGTGTGGACAGGACCCGTACTGACTTCCTTCTGACTCGTTATGCGTTATTTATATATGGAAGTGTGCAAGCGCAAGCGTCATATAGCTTGCCCTACACCTCGTCGCGGTGTAGTCCTCTTCTCCTCGGCAACCTTGTTACCACTTTTATGACGTAACAATCATCAAACATCATATCATATCCATTGTGCACGCGATGCACTTAGTGTTTGTCATATTATGGCTTTTATCCTGACTGCAGATTCAATTTTCAATAAAAAAAAGTAAATGAGTAAAACTGCCAACATATTTTCTTGGAATAAATAAATGTTTGATGTGATGATCATTTCAAACTTAAAAAAGCTGAAGCTCAACGATTATGGAGTATATGATGAAATAGGTTTGGATTAATGCAATATATATAATACTATAAATAACGTGTTTCTATTTTAATGCATATTTTGGATCGAAAGAAAATGAATAATTTGGAAAATTAAAATCAAGATTATTACTTAAATAAAGATTATTATGTTCGTTTGGATTGTAAGATTTATTTATGAAAAGAGTATGAAAATGAGGTTGAAAAGCGAATGACCTGTCTTTTCAATGCTGCAATGCATTGTAACAACAATTTATGCTACTGAGGAGATTACGTTTCATTAGTTTAAAATATCATTTCTTCGATTACGATTTTGGTTTTTCTTTGGAAATAATCGAAATGAGTTTTATATACATCTGACTGACGAGCGATTATACAAAAAAATAAATAAATACAGATTTATTCTAGTTCATTTTATGTTCAATATTAAGAATTATTAATTGGTGGATAAATAATAATAAATAATATATATTGTAAGTTTTGAAAATAACGAAAACTTTTACTGAGCTTCATAGTTTATTATTTTAATTATGATAGCCTTAACTGTTCTAACATTATTATACATTTTAGCATATTCTATTTTTGATTCTTGAAAACATTTCAGTTTAATAATAAAAAAGATGAAATTCATTTTTTACAATTGATTATTTGGAAAAAATTAATTTTCCTTAAAGCGAAATCACAATTTAACTTCTAATTTAAGAGGAAATATTATTTCAAATGTTAATACAAAGTGAATGTTTTATTAGGTCAAAAAATAATCTACAAAAATGTGATGTAAAATTTTAATATTTATATTTGGCCTATCGTGATAATCAATCATTGAGATAAAACAATAACACATTAACATTTAATTTTCATATTTAGCAACTCATTCAATCAATTTTATTTTATATATTTCATTTATTTTTAATCAAAACAGAATAAATAAATAAGCAATAAATTATTGAAGCCATATTGCATTTTTATCCCCACTTAAAAAATTATTTCATTTACACTTGCATATATAAGTTTGCGTGAAATCTGACGCATTAATCTTAACTGTTCTAAATTGTTTCTACTCTGAATTTCATTATTTTTTTGTTCAACACAAATTTCTCAAATTGATAGTGTAAAAATAATAAATATATTCAGATAATTTGTCTCGCATTTCGTAATAGATAACAATGATGCAGGAAATAAAAAATTTCATTTTTCCTCATTTTTGAACTAGTTGTAATAAAATGAAGAATAAAAACGATTCTGTTCATATCGAAAAATATTTCGCGTAATTCTAAACAAATCAAAATAATCTAATTGTATCACGAAGCAAGAATTTTGATGACAGAAGCACAAAGATCAAACTGGGACTTAAATTCGAATATTTGATTTGAGAAATTATTGGAAAACAAGTTATCGATAATGACGAAAAATGAATGCCGAGGCCACACATTGAATGCGAACTATCGTGAGCGTGTATTATGCAAGTAGCACTACTGTATATCATTGACTCGTCCTCGTGAAAAAAATTCATCAATTGGTCACGACAGATACACATCGACCGTGAGGAGTTCGCAGTTATAAGTGTCCCCTGTGCCTGAAGCCTGCTACCATTTAATAGAAAGATGGGGCTACGGTGTTGCTCCCGCTCAATCGTTATTTTGAATCAAGGCAGAATAATTAATCGAGCTCAATATATAAAATGAGAGGGTTGCCTCTTCCTGTCATAATAGTGATATTTAATCACGAACGACTCCAGAATTGCTGTTTTTAATATACACCTTTAAAAACGGATCTAAATAAAGAACCAACGGATATATTTGAAAAAAGTTATATTTATACCAACTTTACAACGAAGCTTAATTATAAATTATATATACAGCGACATGATTGGAAAATTAGTCCGATCATATGGGTTTTTAAAAATAAATGGAAAAGATTAACCTTCCATTTCCAGTGCTCGAATCTGTAAAAAAGAAAAATAATTTCAAACATTTTTGATAGCAATCGGAAAAACTACATATAAAAATAATTAATATTAATTCTAATCATAATTCATAATTTTAAAATATTAATATCTACTATTTAAAAGGAAATTTGATTTTTATATATTCGATTGTTATATTTTCAATTTTTATC
>JABFQD010001054.1:0-20383 GCA_022817045.1 Psix sp. ZL-2020 | reverse complement strand
AAATATTATGCAGCATAAAAACTTAAAGACAGACATTTGTATTAGACATATTCAGTATAAATTCCAACGCACACCATTGATGTATTTTATATAAAGCATATTATCTTTATGTGGGACATATTTATAATACACATCTGTATTATATATCTTAGAGAATAATATTAGTTTTTATATACAACAGATGCCCAGCATATATGCAATATATAAAATATGTATATTGCGGAACAAAAAATGTATTTTTTGGTATTTGTATTCAAAAGTTCATTTTTTCATTAATCATTGAAAGAAAATAATATCATACGGTGAATATTTTGATTTGTTTTAAGAGCCTATGAAAACAAGAATATATATACTCAGATTTTATGTGGAAACTGTACATTCCAATACTATACCAGAACTCACAGATAGAAGTCCCTTAGGCTTATTCTTCGACGGGTAACACGTAAACACTTTGATCAACATAATAAAATAACAATCTTCACTAGATCATTTTATTACCCACGCTTTATCGTAATTTAGTAAAATAAGTATCACTTTTATATTTTGTTATTATCATTGTTATATTAATTTGAAAATCCTTACTTATTAGTTAGTAACGTGAAATTAATATTATTCAAACAATTTATTATTATTTATTAGTTAAAAAATGTCAATTATATTGAAAATTAATTATTTTAAATATAACAAGTTTACAGATAGTCTTAATTTGTTGCTAAGAATGTATTTTTTCGTGTTATTTCAAAGTTTTTGTTGTGGTATTTGTATAAATAGTAAAAGAATTCAAAAATGCTGGTTTTGGAAATCCTGATGCTGGCAGTGAAGAAATCCTATCATGCACCTTGCTTGACACATGAAAATCTTTTCCTGTATTAGTGCGTAATAGTAGAAGAACTCCGTAAAGTTTACACGTAATCTCTCAGTATATCAAATAAATGCACTGAAAAAATTGTAGTTGTCTAGAACTTTTATCTGTGAGAATAATATAACTTTTATAAATCTTATTTATGACTTCAAATGTGTGTGCATTATACCAAGTATGTATTATATATAAAATCATATAAATATTTTGAAACATTCATGGTAACATAAATTCGCCAATTTTTATATATCAACCCACTTATGTATCACTTATAAATTGAAACGTAATTTGTGCACCGTTTCATATATTTGTATAAATTTCAACTTACGATGACATGGAAAATTACTTAAAGAGTAATAATCGTTGTAAAAACATAACAACTTCACTACTCGGTGTGTACTTTTCCACTATAACTTTAATGAAATTTTTTTGAAATTTAACTAAGAAATATATAGTATGGTTATGTATATATAAATAACTTTTTACTTTAAATCGTGAATGCTAATCATAGAAGATTTTTATTTTTACAACATTTAATACGCTTTACGTATTTTTCAAAGATATTAATAAACAAAAATAGACTTTTATAAATTTCATTCTACACTTCATTAAAGCATTTATGTTTTATGAAACTTTCATGAATTTAATTTGCACTAAAAACATGTAACCCATAAACAAAAAGTTGAACCTTATAAGAATCGTAGTATTTCGTGATTAAAATCTTTCCAATTAGCTTTTTATATAACGCGAAGCAAATCAAACAAGTATCCTTATTTGAATCTTCGATACCACAAAGAAAACTACTTTATTTCATGACTCTGTTATCTAATTTCCAACATAAAAATATCAAGTACATATCGATCATTGAACCAGTTGACTTTCTGTAATGGAATAATCATTATCAAATGATGGATCACGACTCGCCATTCAGATGGCGCATCCTCGATTGTTCCAATGGCTTTTCCCTTTAGACAGTGATATTATCTGAACAAAAAGTTACAACACGGAAATTGGGAAAATCGTAAAATTGCTTACAAAAATGACATATTTAATTGAATTCAAAATTGGATTTCAATTATCATCTTACCTTTGAAGAATAATCCAGCAAACATAATTTAATTATATTTCAAATAATAATAATCAACAGAAATAAAAAGCTGTAATGTAATATTACTTTTATAAAATTTATGACATAATGTTCACTAAAAGAAAACGTGAATTTAAATTTGAAAAATTAGCTTGATGGGTTTACTTTAAATTCCTTAGAATAAAAAATCCAAAATTTAAACATTGTTATTTTGTATGTTAAAACTAATTAAAATAAATAAATTACTTCAAATAAAGGTTTCTAAAACGTGATTCCACTTTGTTAGAGATGACAAATTTTCTATTGACTTCCGGCGATGATTAGTGCGCAATTTCGGCATTCTGAAGGGTGAGAAAAGCATCGGTGCTATCGAACAAAAGAGAGTAATGAGAAATCAAGCGTGAATAACACTTTGGCTTTGAGTACGCGAAAGTTAAAAATAGAAGTCAATCAACGCGAAATCGCAGTCTCGAATGCTTGCGGTTCATTTTCATGTACATTTTTTCGCGATACGCCGTTCGGTATGAATTTATCATCAGATTGCTCATTGATTTTTTTCTTTTTAACTTTATTACCCGAGATCATCATTAATGAAATAACGCCATCTATCGGATGCTTCATCTTGATTTTTCAAGTAAAAATCGATCTCATCAAGTAATTGGTACTCTTTAGAATTATGAACTTTTGTAACAAAATGGATGATATTGATTGATCAATATTTTATTTTTAAAATTAGATAAACACGAAAAACGTGAAATAAAACTATATATAAAATTACTACAAGCTAAAATGAAACAACAAGATATTATATATTTCAAAACAATGTTGATGTGAATTTATTTTAAATTTGCTATTTTAAGTCTAAGACAAAGCATTTCTTTTAATCTGTGTTAAAATAATTTATTCATATTTTGAACGTAAAACTTAGGCGCGATATTATTTTTGATCAAGAAACAAGATGGCGAAAATTAATCGATTTCATTATAAGAAGAAATTTCACAGTTTTTAATGAGAATGATTTTACGTATTAATTAAAGGTTAATATCGTGATACATGGTTATTATTCAGTTCTGGAATTACGTTTCATAAAAAGATAAAAATGTTTCATTATCATTAAATGCATTATTGCAATTTGAGAAAAGTTATTTTAATCCAAACAACTAGTTAATGAGATATTTGAATTAAATTTATTCATTACGCCGACAAATAACTTGGGATGTTTTGTTGCGACAAAAATAAAAAATAGGTCACAAATAAATAAATTACCAGTTCTAATTTCAAGTTTCAAATTCACTCGTATTTTTTTGTTAATTAAACAAAATTTAATACCATGAATAAAATGCATTTTCCGTTGTTCAAATGAAAACCCAAAATAATGTTTCTTTCATAAAATTAGGTTTTGAATTAGAATCGAAGCAACTAAAAAAATTTTATTTGAATTTGTTTTGTGATATTTTATGTTTAACAAATTTAACAAAATTTGCGCCTCATAACAGGATTAATTTTATTTTTAATGTATATGTCAAATTATAATATTACTTCAGAGTTTGAGAAAAAACTGAGAAATATGAAACTCGAAATGAAATTTTATTTTTTTTCATTACTGTCGCAATTGAGAGAGTAATTTCGAACTGAATGTGATTTCTCGTAAGCTAACATCAAAAGAAGTTTCATCATATTATCTTCTACTACTAGCAAAATTGAACGGTCAGGTTCTACGTAAAAATCCAATAACTAAGCATCGCGAAGAGATTGCAAAGATGAAAGAAATATCAAAATCAAGACGCTATCAATTATTATTATATACAATGTTTCATAATACCATAATAACGTCCGTCTCAATCTAAAACCTTTTACATTACAATTTGTTTATGAAAAATAAAAATAAAAAAAAACATGAATAAAAACAGAAATTAATTGTTTTGCATTAATGATTTCGTATCTCGAGTTTAGCATTTTAGTGAATATTTTTCGGACTCATAAATCGTAATTATGAAACTTGAAATTTCATTGAATAGACATAAATGTGAACGATATATTCCGACAATGCTTTTGAAGCTGATTATTCAAATTTTTCTCTGCGAGTAAATTTGTTACGATTTAACTGTTAATTTTCAGATTGAACTTAAACTTAATATCATTTCGCTGACCTGATTTACAATGCCAAGTTTATGGTTTTAAAGTTAATTTATTAACAGTGTTAGTTAACGTTAAATCTACTGAGCATAATTAGGTCAGTTTTTGCTTGAGGCTAAGGTTTATCAATAAATGTTAAAAAAGTAATTAAATTTCATAGACAAGGTGAAAAAAGCTAAAATTAATTTCTTAGACTGTCTTTGAATACTGATAAATTGGATCGAGAAATTTAAAACCTGGACAGAAATTGTATTGATCGTAGGAATTTTAAATGCTAGTTGATAATAATTAATTTTAAACAAAAAACTTTCTATTAGATGTAACACATAGCAATACCTATTTGCTGAATTATAAAATCAGATTTTTAAAATGATTGAATACTTAATTTCGTTTATCATTTAATATAAACGTTGCTGAATATGATTTAAGTAATTTTTAAATAACTCGTTAATGTATATGTTTCATTTAATACAAATTATATCAATGATATATTCAAACTATTAAAATATTTCTTGATTTTAGTTTCATGAGACTTAACTCATTCTAGTGACTTTAAAGTAATTTATCACTGATATAATATTAAATACGTTTTTGCGTTACGTGAGTATACAATAAGTTAATCTATTTTTTAAGTCGAATGAAATATTGAAAATTGATTGGATAACAATGTTAAATGCTTAAAACATCGTAAACAATTTAACACATGTATCTAAGTGATTCCTTAATGACGAGTTATTTATGAGTCAAACAGAAGTTACTTGAATTATTTTACATTTTAATTCACTCAGTTCAAAAGTATCAAGTCAATGTAAGTTAACCAAACAATGATAATAACTTCATACACGGCATAATTTTCATTTTATTATAAAAATGATTTACATTATTTTTCACAAATATGTAAAACCGCAGTTTTATAATACGAAAAGTTACTCGTCTTTTTAAACCGAGTTCTATATTTAAATTCTAAAATTAAAGTTGAATTTCAACGAATTTTACATTTTTAATTATACTTCTTGAATAATGAAATAGTTATTGAAAATAATGTTAATTAAACAATATTATTGTAGTAAATATTATTAAACATTATGATAATGTTGAGTATTATTTTCTGTTATTCGAAATAAATTGTTAAGGAGACTCCTCGCAATGTTTTGAATGGCATGTTCCAAGAGGGCGGAGGTCGATCTGTCTGAGCTCTCCAGGCTAGTAGGACTCAGTTTCGCGATTCGAAACCGGGTTCCAGCGAATATAGGTCAGTGTACAAGCTTGCAGAAGCAAAAGAGCATTTCTGCGGAGCAGGCTTGGTCCGTCTAAACCGCGCTTGAGGGAGTCTGCTAACGGCCAAACGGGTTTGCTCGGATGTAATCTTCTTTTTTACTCTTTGCATCCTCCTCTTGTGCCTTTTTTTAATTTATCCCAAGAAAAGATTCCTCGCACCGGCTTCGGAAACTTCGATTCAATCCTATCGAGGAATCTTTTGCATAAATGACACGAACGGTACGTCGACTCTTCGATTGAAAAACTATTTTAACAAATAACTCCGTTACATTGTTAGTTGCAACGGAAATCAAAAAGTTGTTTTTTCATAGCATTACAAATACTATATTGTCAACACTGGAACGAAGACAAGAATTAATATATTATTCAAGCGCGGAAAAGACGTTAAATACGAAGTTCAGTTACTCGCGTCATGACTTTATCATTTCCGAACTCCTGCATAAAATAAAATTGAATAATAAAGTGCAATCAAAATTCTGAAGATTGTCTTCATGAATACTCTAAATACAACATTAGGTGCAGCTTCGAACAAGTTTCAGCGAAATAATGTATTATTTATTCGCTTTTTATCAATCGATGCTATTTAATGAATTTTCAGTTTCTAGTTTGCGAAATGTAGTTTCTGAATTTTTTAATGTGAACAGACTGATGGAAATGAAAAAATTCATTTCTACATAGTTTATATTCAAAAATTATTTTGAAATAATGCAACTCTGAATAGGAAATCAAAATTTCATTTACAACATTTATTAATTACATTAACTGAATATTGTAACAATTTACAACTCATTTTCATCAAATATCTGAATTTCAATAATATACTCGATATCAATTACGCAATTGCAATGACATTATATGTTACCTTCCCGCGATATGGTTTCAAAGAGAAATGAAGTGACCGAAAATAAAGTTTCTGACGAACGATCATTCGTTCAACTGCGTTAACCGACTTCATTGTGCAAAAGTAGGTGCTTCTAATGAGAACGCGTAGTTTACTCGTCGAAAAATCAGACGTTCATACAATAAATAAAGAGGTTTCGATTCTCAATATTTCCGATACCTCATCAATGGTCCGATTCTTTCGACGCGAACAAAAAGTGGTTTCCTCGTTTAAAGTTATTACACAACAAGTATTTGAACAATTCCGATCATAATGGTAACTTGAATTTATCATTTTTCCTAGAAATCGTCTAGCCGTTTTTGAAGAGGTCCAAGCGTTTTTTCGCAACGTCATAAACGTCTGAACAATTTGGCGCAAAAAGCAATTGTCCTTGAAGAGGAGGACCTTCGGCCCGAAATTCCCAGACCTCATAGAAGCAGCGAAATATTTCGTTAACAGGACGGGGACGTTCTTTTTTCGATGGGCGTAAATATGATTTCGGTACTGTTGCATGGCGCAGGTTGATTTACTAGTCGTGAAGGAAGGAGCGGGCTTAGGTGGGGGCAAAAGGAGGGATGGTTGAGTAAAGAACTCGAAGGTGGATGAGAAGGAGGTAAAATGAGCCGGGTCTTTGTTGTCCTAGTCTGGCCGGTTCTATTCGCTAGACCATGTTTTGTTACACCGCATCGTAGTTGCAGTTCTACCGTCCTTCCGCGCCCTACTCCCCGCTCCGACACTTTAACACGTTTCGAGACTTGGCCCCCACACTCGGCCAACATTGTGTATGTACGTGAAATAAAACGGAATAAAAAGACGCCGAAAATGCAAGGACCGACCGGCTCAATCGGCGCAAATCGCAGCCGGTACACCTGCGAGATTGGCGACGAAAAAAAGACTTTGGCTAGACCCAGACGATGTAGTTTTTGCGCACCTAATCCGAGACTACCACGTCGAGTCATTCCTTTTTTATGGCTAACGCTCTTTTAGATCAGCTAATTTTTGCAAAGTCACCTTTAGTTTAAGTACGCAAGCTTTAACGATGGAGCTTCGAGCCTACACCTTCATCCTTATTTATTACTGCAGCCAAATCCTACACGAAAATCGAAATCCTTATTTTAATCAAAAACGAGGGAAGAGGTGAAAGAGCGATGATATCTGCTAGAAAAAAGTATAGACAGTCGAAAATTGAGAATTATTACAATTTGAGAAATATTAAATTGTCATTTTTATCATGTGTTGTGTTTGTACCATAATATTGAGTTTGAAAACCAATTTTCTAGAGATAAAAAAAACATCCGACTATCGATGCATAAACTGCTTTTATTCATATATGTATAGCGAAACATCTTTACATTATAATGAACAGTATTTCGTATTCAGTCTGCGATGGTTTATCTACAGATGTCTTAGTTTTTGATGAAGATTGTCCTAGATTAAGTGGGCCCTGATAGGTTCAACACCTGTTAGAATTGGTTTATTTCTTTGTCCAGCGGTCCTCTAAATCTTGTCTGCAGATATCAATGTCGCTGGTTTGAGTTATCAAATGTTGTCGTCAATTTAAGAATTGTCAACCCTTTCTGTCCAAACCTACACTTGTACCAGCTAATTAGACGTCTTATGGAAATATGGGACCAGAAGACACTGTTTAATATCCAAACTTTTTGTCAAATTTCATTGATGGATGATCCAATTGGATGACGGATAATCTTGATTAATACATTCATCCGACAGAAAGTGTCTCTCATTATCGAAAAGAACACTCATTTGCAAAACTTTCGGCCATAAAAGCTCTAATGAATGCTTCTGAGTCTCACCTAATGACTCCTATACAGATATAGGTACAAGAGGGAACCAACAGGATCCATCTTCGGGCAGCTTATTTCAGGTACCCTGATCAGCTTTCGGACCCATATAATTCATTTCATGTATATACGCAAGTTAAAAGATTCCGTCACAGGGTTGAAGGGTTCCAGCAATTGTTCTCGAAGACTAATCGCCCTAGCAACAACTGCACTGCATACCTTGATTACCTTCTCTCTTTGGTACGGAACCCTTTTAAAAATTGACTCCATGAAATATGGCCGCGTATTAGTTATCGTAGAAAGTTAAAACAATGTCCTTAGCATTCTGCAATTCTGTCTAGTTTCTCTTATCCTGTTACACACAGGTACTATTACAAAACCTCTCTCTTACGCATCAATTGATCTCGCCGGTTTGGTCAGGTACCCCGTGACACAAGAGCTCCACGTAGAGTCGAAGTGAAAGGTTGGACCACCACTTCCTGATACGCTGATCGAAATTTCGTGATTTTTTAGCTCCGCGTCTCCTTTGTCCTCCAACCACTCAGCTATAACGGTGTTCGGTCCTGGACCTTGCATGCTCCAGCACAAGTGGCGGTTCGCCGAAAATTAGCCTTTGTGGCTCTATGATCGGTTCGGAATGCAGCTGCGTAATTACGAATTATCTGGACCGGAGTCTGCGAGAAACAAAGCCTCTAATTGTTGCATTATTCATGTGTCTAGCACGCAGCGCTTTTTTTGCACCGACCTTGGTCAGGCCTGTCTCGTTCTTTTCTTCCCATGCGGTACTAATTTCGGCGAATACACTTTCAGTATCTCGGCTGGCGAACAATTAATCCTTTCGTTGGCTGGCAGATCTGAGGAACTCACCTCTCACTGCGAAACAGGAAGCCGAACAAATTCGACCCACGCGGACAACGATACCGGATCAAGTATCCCAGTTCAAGACCTACGGCTTTCTCCCTTGTTCTTATCGCAAAACGAATGGAACAGGTCTGATTAAGTTTAATTGAGCCGCCACTAGCGCCACCTACAATTTAGAAAGGACGCCTACTATTTGCGCGATGAGAAGGAACATTACCGATACTGACAGCACTGTTTAGCCAAAATCATAAAATCCAACGTCTGACGCATTCTTCAGACCCAACGGCTTAAAACCTTTCAAGTTGATTATCTCAACTATTTAGAAGTCGACCACGGTGAAATCACTTCTTATCTCTAAGTTCTTCAAATCCTTTACTTCATTTGACAAATGAACTTGCATTGTTCCAACCTAAAAGTCAATTCCCTTCTGGTGTCGCAATAAATAATCCAACTGTCCTCATCAATATGTTAGTTTTATCTTAATTGCTTCCAACAAAATCTGATCCAGAAGTAAAAGATAATGTCTCTTCCTAAATGAACATATCAGTGTAATTTTCTCTATTTTAATTTTTCATGTCAAGCTAAACCATCTAACATCTTCTTCTACCAAAGTTTCAGAGAAAATTAGTTCCGACTTTAAGGGGTTAAACACTATTGCTACTAGCAAAAGTAACTTTCTTTTTTTGTATTTTCAACCATAAAACTTGCATATCCAACATATGCACATTTTACCTCTACTTTTTCAGTTTCAGTCCTGACGCCTTTGATCCCTTTCTATCTTGATAGAATTACAATTAACCCCATAAAACAAGTCGAACAAAAGTAGCGGTTGAAATAAACGCATTCTTTGCGCTTGAGTGTACGTGAATTCTTTCCCTCGAAGCAGCTTCTTTGTGGCGACCGATCGTGAATATTGTTCGATTAGTAAGTCATAATTTTTTTCTCTCTTAATCCCCCAACTTCGGTACCGTATCTATGGCACTTTGACGGAACCGCGATGTTTTTAATAAATATGGAGTAGTCTGTTCTTTCTCGCCGAGTCTTGCTACGCCTTCTCTTCTTAGAACCTGCGTGGCTTTCTCACCACTGGTGGGCTGGCCCGAAAGTAAAAAGAGACAAATAATTTCGCCCGACACAATTCCTTCGCATTCTCGACATTACAAGTCCGCCAAATGCCTACGAGATCTCCAACATTGTCTTCATCCCTCTTCTTTTCTCCTACTCCTCCTCATGCATCACTAAAGGACAATAACGGTAGCACATTATATTTTCAAATACAACTGTAAAACTTTGCTTGAAAAAACACGCTCATGATTTTAACCTAAAAACAGGAAGCCCGAATGTTACATTTATGTAAAGTTTGCTCATTATTTACAAACTTGTTGTTAATAACTTATCGATGTATCGAACACAAAGAGGAATGAAGTTTGTTTCATAATCTATTTTCCGAAGACTCGCTTTAGAAGTGAAATTGAACTTTGCTAGAATTCCAGACTAGAAAACTAAAGCTCTTTTGGAAATAATAAATACGCAGCGATAAAAAGATTTCCTTAATTGTTTCATGACATTATCACGCTTCTCAATTTTCC
The DNA here is from genome assembly GCA_022817045.1 of Psix sp. ZL-2020. Taxonomy (NCBI): domain Eukaryota; kingdom Metazoa; phylum Arthropoda; class Insecta; order Hymenoptera; family Scelionidae; genus Psix; species Psix sp. ZL-2020. The sequence goes on along the minus strand of JABFQD010001054.1, from coordinate 9,891 downwards.
TTATCGCTTCGTATATCGCAGCGCGGCGACGATTGGAGTGGAACATTGACGTAGGTCAGGTCTCACGAGACGCTTTAGATAACCGCGAACACACTTTTCCGTGATTTTTCTTATCACGCAAATGCTTTTCTGTGTAATCTAAAATTTGTGTTATTCCTTGCAGCCTTCGAACTAGATGCACAATCAAATAGTTGACCCAATTGTTTCGAGATAATTCCAACCATCATACGATTAATGAATAAAAAGAAAAAACTGATGAACAAATCTAAGGTCGCATCTCCGACCGATTTTTAACGGCACCTCGATTATGTTTATCCTTCGAAATCACACGAGACATGTTAGCGTCAACCAGAAAAGTTCTTAATTCATCCTAAAATTGTCAAGAGACTCGTCTAAAATTAAACTTGCCTGGTTTCATCGCGCGGTCATAAAGTATTTCGAGACATTTCGATATTTTTAATTAGGGAGCGATTGTCGAAATTGTCGTAACGTCGATACTTTCTCCTCGTGATTTTTAGAGCCTCTTTAGTGATTCAGGATGGCCGAGGTTTGAGCATGTAAAACGGTGATACTTGTTCTATAATTACTCGAGTTCTGAAGCTCGAGTAGAAATAAATAATAATAGTTTCACCGGGTGCTTTTGATATTTCGTAAGATTACGATCTGTCCAAGACAATAATGAGGAGCATTTGAGCGTACGATATTCCCGATCTCCTGTAGCGAGATATTTCAGAAACGATTTAAAAGGTTTCCAGGCTGCGGTATAAATAATTCCAAGTGCTTCGACTGTAATCTGGGATTTGGTGACGTGCGGCCTTTTTCGTTTCGTTACACCCAGAAAGGGACGGACTTATGACGGAGCGAGACGAAAAAACGCAAGAGGCCTATGCTCCTGGCTAATAAAGAATTTATAGGCCTCGTTACCAGTATGGTTTCTACGAATTAACGTCGATTATTGCTCGCGCAACGCGGTAAAAACTAGATAGGCCTTTACCGATTAACCGAATACATGAATAACTTAAAAAAGTCTTTCAACGCACCTGGCTGTGTATGCCCGGCACAAACTCATCATCTCCCTCTCCAAACCCCTTTTTTTCGACATAATCGCATACTACACGGTGTGCGACTTGATCCTCGTGAAATCGAGCGCTTACTCAAAGAATTTTATCGAGCAGAATCTCTCGGTTTTGAAACTCATTGCCGATCGCTTTTAGCCGTAAAATCATCAGTTTAAAAAAATCGGCCCAATTTTTGCCCCTCTGCAACTCGGCTCTTCAAGCACAGTCTGTTGATGTTTTGTCCACTGTTGGACACAGTAGGTGCTAATACCGATTTTAAGGAAGAATCGTTGTTTTATCAAAAACTTCAGTTTTTATTCCAACGATCGGTATTGTATTACTACCCTTGCTAAATGTAAGGAATCAAATAACGTAATTATTTTTTCAAATGTTTTTTGAAATCGTTGACTCGAGTATTAAGGCATTTCTTACACCGATTTTTTGCATTAAAAATTTAATTAGTGATAGATTGTTGAAAAGATAAATTTAAATATGAATATTCTTAAATGCAAAGTATGATCTTGATTTACTATGCAAAACTTCAATATGTCTTATTTGTTTTTATAATTGAAGAACGGTTTTTAATTACTAAGTTAAAATTTCGTAGATCGAACAGTTTCGCGTCCTGCTCGAAGGACCGTAAATGCTAATTTGCTAACTTTCATTTTATGATTCAGTAATAAAATGAATAATTATTTTCTACTTTATCATATCGAACTTCACAGACATCCACGAATCGATATTTTTGTCGTTCATTCTGATGAAAAGTCACTTCCTACAAAGTAATTCCGAAATGTTCAAATTATTCTACAGTTTTGCATCAAAAATCCATTTACTAATTTTTCGTTGCCGGATTAGTTATGAATATTACATTTTCATGTAAGATCTCTTTTGTTCTTAAGATGTCTCAAGGCCAAACCCGTGCGTTTAATTCGTTGGACACTATCTTCTACTTTATTAATCGCGCTACAATTAATTTCATAGTGAATTAATGTCTGATTTAATCTTATTATAATTTCATTATAATACGAGAAATGGGAAAAAATAAAACTGCGGCGCCGCTCGTCCTGGACGTAATCTGAAAGAAAAACATTTGTTATGCTTGACAGTTGAGTTTAATTGGCAATGAAAAATTCTCAATTTTCCAACATGAAACCTTTAGGTTCATCTTTCTCGGAAACAATCAGACCCTAAAACCTTTTTCATCTCCCTCTCCCTCTCTCGCTTGCCGCAAACATACAGGAAATGTTAAATGAACAATGTGGACCAGGTAAGATGATCCAAACGGAGATGAATCATTTTTCATTTATGCGATTTCACTTGAAGTAAATTCTCGTATCGAAATAAAGGATGAATCAACCTGTCACGTTGGCAGTAGACTTCTTTCTCCACAGCCACAAACATTCCCATAAATTATGTAGGTGGCTCTGAGTCTGAGGTATTTAAATTTCCACCACGAAAATTGTATTCTTCTTTTGGGAGCAATGTAATAAAATTGTTAGAAGCAGAATTATGATTTTCGAGCTACTTTTTACGTGTCCGTTTTTACTATTCTATGAATTTATCTAGCAGTTTTTTATCTACCATTTTTCGTACAAATGTGCGTGACAGGGAGAAGAAAAGCGTCAGCTGAGTTTGAAGACGCAAATTTGGCCGCGATGAGTAGCTCCAAAGTTGTCTGGATCAAAGTGATTTTGCCAATTAAGCAGCAGACAAAGTCAAAGAATTGAGTTTCGTCGGGATCAATAAAGCGGACAACAAAAGAGTATCGTTATTATCCAAGCCGACAAGCAGAGTGGCTTGGTCGAGAGAAATGTTCTCAAGCTGGAAACCTGGAAATAGCTCAGTGAAGGGTCGCTCTTCCGGGTCGGTGGCGCGTGTTTGATACCCGCTACCCCTTCCTCACTTTGTCTTCGACGCGAACGCATCCCTTCGCGACACGCTCGAATGCCTCGTCATCCGTAGATATAGCACGGCGTCCAGCGTGTCATTCTTGCATCACTCGAAATCGTCTTATAGCGCGCGCTTTTCAAACGTTTTCTAACCTCTTTTCTCACTTATCAAGATCCCTCAAGAAAATTGGTATTTTTACTGACAGTTACAATTTACAAACCAGAATTCGAAAAATAATTGGAAAAGTTCTTTTTACATTTCTGAATAAAAGGACTAATCGATAGGAAATGTAAAAAGGTATGTAGGTCTAAAAGAATTGGTTTAATTGAACTATGGGCAAATACCTAAAATATTTATTGGAAACCGAACGGACGGGATTTCTGTTCCACGATTTTGCCGATGAAAAGGGTATCTTCACGTGGAGAAATAAATTCTGGATTGGATTATTTTCACGAGAAATGGCGCGGTTTCTGAAATTTCAGAAACAATCTCGAAACATGAGCTTGCTTGCTGATTAGAACATGCTTTAATTGATTTTTCGCCTGAAAAGTTAAGTTCTCGATGGTTGTTTACATTATACGAGAAAGTTTGAAATCAGATATTAGTTTTGAGCGTTAGTTACTTTGTTTACTCGACACCAGGTCACACTTTTGTCGAGGTTTAATTTGCAAAACTTTCGGCATAAAACATATTAATGTAAGTAAAAGTTGATCTAAAGTACTCGTGCTCATTTGCGACACATTTTGTACCACACAAAATCACATTCACAAACAATAAATCACTGAATTTGAACTTATCACTGATTTTTAACTCTTAAATAACTTTTGAAGCCTAATAAGCCCCGGAAGAAAAGGACGCTAAACTGCATTATCATCATGTAAGACAAAGATGCGAAGACTCATAAAGTCGGTCGGGGGTTAAAGAAGGTGTTAAACCTTATTTTGTAAGTGACAAAACAAAGTTTGACGATCACTGTAAAATTGTATTGTCTTCTTGCACTTGTTTATGATTCAATTAATAAGCGCAACTGAAACAATTTTAAATGGCGTGGTTGACCTTTTAACTTAGTTTCTTTGTTGAAATGTTGTTGGAAGATAAAATGGTCAAAATTGACCCAAAAAAGAATAGACCCGTTAAGAACAAAGATGCCTGTTCGTACCCCGAGGTGGCGTATGTCTTTTGTGAGACTATTCTCGCAGTTTACTCAGCCATAATACCTTTTCGCGCAGCTACATAAATCTACGAAGACCCAATATAAGTTTCTACGATTTAGCGGCTTCGTCCTTCATTATGCCTCTGACTTCTTTGTTTCTTCGGTGTTTCTCACCGTTTATTCTATACCTGACCGCACGAATTGTCAGGGCCAAATTATACAGTTGATTTTTGACTTTTCTTTCCCAAAACGTGTTCACGCGGATGTCTCGCTCGTACTTTTCACACCATCCGAAGACACTGAAAAGTTTCGTTTTTTGGGCTTTGTTTTTGTTTGGTCATTAGTACGGCATCATTTGGCTCCGAAAAAATAATAATCATTTGCAATGGTTGAGGTCAAACAGTGATTAATAGAACTCGGCGCGTAGTTTTGTTTTGTTTTCGTAGCTACATGGAAACGATCTCGGATCTTTTTCTGCCGATTAACTGCAAAGCTTTTCTGCCCGCTCCAGTCATTAAAATTTGATCAATCATCAGCCTTCAGAATAGTAATGCGCTAATTACTTATTACTGGTATTTCTCTCTGTTTTATTTTGAATTATTTTTTACCCGAAGAAACGCCGAGTGTTTTCATTTTATTGTTTGTTTATGTTTCTGTATACCATCAATTGGAAAGGAATGTTGATAAACAGTACATAAACGAGATGTAAACATAATTTGGGCAACCAGTATTTTGGAATTAACTGTTTATGAATTACATTTCATTAGTTCAGGAGTTACAAAATGATTCATTTATGATTCATTTATGGTTTAAACTTTTCCACTTGTTTTCTCAGAAATCATAAGTGGATATCGAATTCATATTGGATTTAAAATCAAGTTATTTATTTCAAAGTGATATCTTATCAATTTCAGTTTAACGTCGTAATAATACCACACCAATTTCGCGGCACTTTAGAAATATTATTTAATTTAAACAATTGTAACAGCGATTTATTTTTATGCGTGTTATTTTATTTTTCTAACAAACAATTTTTCGAAACCAACATGGCATTATTATCAAAAGATGAAAATCGAACTTGAAATCGCGCGAGTAAGAAATTTTAAAAAAGAACGCAATACAACTTCAATAAAGAAACCAATTTACAGTTATAAAACTTATTTATAGAACAGTTTTTTCGATAATGTAGTAATAATTGAAGTATAATAAAATATAGTTATATCGTATTTATTGAAATTACTGTTTGTTATAAGAAATCGAATAATTGATTTTACATTGAAGTGATTTTATACGTATAAACTTTATTTCAAATCCAATATACATTTACATCCATTACCGTTGATAATTTTTCCGTCATTTTACATGAATTTCTATACAATTAAGCATTACTACTACTGTATTCTCATACAAACATAAACTTACAGTAGTTTCCAGAATGCAATGTCACCTAACGGATAATTGTTTATGGTGTTTACAACTTTCTAGATAACAGGCAAAATTTTCGAATCATAAATAAACCATAGACACGTAATTCTAAAAACAATTAGTTATAAAACTTAATCCATAAACAATAAATTTTATAATTTAAGCAACTAGGAAAATTTATTTCTGGAACTGTATCTAAACAACATACAAACATAACAGTATTTAAGCAGTGTCTCAAATATTCGTGTCAGTCATTTTTATAATGAGGTTATGTTCGGCGTATATGTGTTGTTTAAAGTGGAACTACTTAAAATCGTTCTAGATAAAAATGATAATGCAACTGTACGCCAAAAGGCAAAACGCAAAAAATGAAAGAATGTCAGCCTAGACAATTGAAATTCGCCTAGACAAGAGCGAATAGACAAGGCCAGCAATTTGGTCGCACGTCAGATGGCGCCTGCGTGACCGGTGAACATTATGGCTGCAAAAGTTGGTCCAAAATTCAAATTCAAATGCGTCTCGTTTGATTGCTTGCGGCTACTTTTCTACTTCTACCATTTTTGATTATACTCATTACGTACAAAGGCTCAACCGATGCAAAGAGGCTCACCGTTGCTATTCCAGGAAAACGTACCTGCTGGATTACCTTGATACCAGACATCCCGATGCTGCGCACTGCAACCACCGTCGCATAATCATACTCCCCACTTTTTCTATTCGACAATTTTGTATGGTAACGCGTTGAGTCATGTAGAGCCAATGTTAATAAGGGACAACTGTTATTCCGGGAAGCTGGTTGAATTCGGCCGCCGCAAGTGTTTACCCAAAACCAGTAGTTTTGGGTAAATACGTGAATTTGCATTCCGAGACACACCGAAATCTTCATCTTCAAACTTGAAATGTTAAATTCAAATGCTTGAAATCGAAAGGATAGAAGAGTAATAATATATGATTGATTCAGAATTTGGTACAATTATTTTATATGGAACAAAAGTATGCAAATAAGATGGTGGAGGTAGAAATGAAATTCAGCTCTATTACATAAGACTTTAAAATCGCTCTTGAGCTGCTTTGTTTTCTACGGAATAATCATGTGGTTATAGGTTATTTCAAATAACGGCTTATCTTAAAAATTACTGGGTGAATAAAGATATATTTCTACATTTCAATACAAACTATATTTTTGTGAGCTTCTAATATGAGAAAGAATGAATTGTTCAAAACTGTATAAATATGTAAATTGATAACAAAAAAAAAAAAAAAAATGATCACTTGAAAAACATAACGTTAAATTAAGGTTAATTTAATGAAAAATTGTTTTTGACCTGCTTTCGCGTGATTTTGACATTTTTATTTTTTCGTAATTTTCCTTTTTTCCTCTTCTGTCTTTTTTCATCTCGCAATTAACATGTAATTAATATTTTGCATTTTCTCACAACTTTTTTCAGTCGTAATTAAAACATTCGAAATTTAATAAATGATTTACACTGAATCTTCATATCAAAAGATCACATAGATATCATTTATTAAACAATGATTAAAAATCTTGATAAATTTTTAATTAAACATTTTTTATTTTCACGACATAAATATATACTCATTAATCAAAACTTTAAGTGTTAAATATTTTCAGTAATTCGATTCTCAAAACTCGTAACGAAGAAAAAAATCGCTCTCATTATCCCGACACATTACAAGCAGCGCAAACAGAGTGCGGGTAATTAAGGTGCAATTTTGCACTCGTCTCGTTACATAAAGGTGCGAGACAACTCGATTGCCGGTTAATTCGCAATAATAAAGGAAACTAATCGGCATTTACGCTGTAAATGATCGGACAAAAAAAGTCTAACCAAATGTCAAGATTTATATGCGAGTCTACGTGTTTGCTTTCTACATGCGTCGGCAATTATCGGGTCAGCGATTCATTTGCGATTGTAATGCGAGCAAAAAAGCGGCACCGCCTCGAACCTGCCGTCGCGTTTAGATACCTTTTCATCGAAACTTCAAATCATATTCACATCAAACGCCTTTTCTCGTCGCCGATTTCCACTTTTTTTCACTTCTCAACTGCGACGAATGATTACGTAATCGATAAACTTAATTAGCCGTGAGTATTTTTTACATCGAATTTGATTCCATGATTTTCCGTTGAAATTCACCTCGACGTTTAAATTAACCTTCGCCAAACATAATGGTCGACCTAAAAAAATGTCTCTCATAGGTCACGTTTGGCAAACGCATGTGTCCCTGTAGTACAAGTTTAGGTAATCTAGCGAACAATAATTCCACGCGGAAACGTCGGTGCGCATTGAACAGTCAGATCCGAGCAGGATCTTGCCGGATAATCTGCTCGCTGAATTGCGTGTCACGTACGTTCATTCGAGTGGCGCTGCATTGCGTGACTTCAGTTCCTCCAACCCCGTCCCAAAAATCATCTCTGCACCGGTCCTCTTGGCTCGCACATGTCGATACGCTACTCCACTCGTACAACGGACTTTCAATGCTCGAATCTTCCATTGTACTTACACGTTGCGAAGGATTGACGTTTCGTGGAAATACGTTGCACATAAAAATGCGCCCGAGATTATCATTACATGATATTTTGAGACGATATTTCTCTGCCGGAATTGATTGAAATTCGGAGATATACTTTTAAGATGTCACAAATGGGGAAACGAAATTTCGGTGGAAATGAATATGAGAATGTAGGGGTACGAAGTAATTTGATGTTTTAATATTAAATATGGATTTTATTGGAACAATTTATATTTTTATGAGTGATGTTGAAGAATGTAATTTTTGTATTATGTGTAACATTCATTAAATTGTAACCGTCATGTTACATGAAACGAACATAAAATGTAATAGTTCAAGTAAACCAGGTGAAAAATTTAAATCTGTTTTCATAATAGACTATGTGTCATTTATGGGACATTTATGGTACGCACATAAATTTTTAGTTGATACATGTTATAAAATATTTATGTATTGATAAAATTAAAAAATGATGTAAACTATAGTTATAAAAAAGTATCAAATTTATGTAATGTATGTTTTATATAGTATTTTACGTAGATTCGTAAAACTTCATATTTCACTGTTATAAATTTTTGTTCAATTCCACGTATCCAATATATACATTACATACCTTCATTTTGCTTAAAAATTTTTATTATGACAAAAATGATGCAGCGCAGTTTTTATAACGAAAAAACAAAAATATTCTTCTATATGTAAATATTCCATGGATGTAATTGAGTCATATTTTTACACGCCAGTTCCTGTTAATAGTGATTCGAATCCTCCCGCAATTCCACAATTCCCACCGGTTAAAATGTAAAATTTTCGATCTGAGAAATTGCGACAAAAACGGAAGACATGAAATTTATTTACTCGCTTCTTAAAACTTCAACAATCTCATAAAAACCATTTTCCCAAATCTTTGAAACTTCCTGCAGACTTTTTCGGCATCCCTTAAGCGGCTTCCACCGCTCGCCCCTACCATCTTTAACAGCACCGTACATTTCGCACTTGGTTTCCGCCAACTTTTCCTCCGAGTTTGTACTTTTTCCCTTCCATCCCGTTAGAATTTTTTCACCAGAAACAGACACCCTCGAGCTCGCCCAACAACCTCTCGGAAGACGATAAATTTCGATTTCGTGTCTTAAGCGATATCATTGTGTTTCAAGGAAAAAAACATAAGTTAGCAAACGAAAAGAATGAGAAATCATTATAAAGGAATACATTAATATAAACGAATGTTAGGTACGTATGCCACATGTTGCACCGCGCGCGCTCTTTGTTGGTTTACTTTGATTGTGAATACGATAGGATTCCCCCGCACGAAATCTTCGTGCGGCATATGACGATGGACAAGTTAAAGCCACAAGAGCATACTTTTGTTACCTTCCAAATGATTCCCCGGAAAAAAATTTCAAATGTGATTTTCTTCGAGATTATAGGTCTTTTGTATCCATCGAAGATTATGAGAAATTTGAATGCTTCTTAACGTTAATTGCGGCACGACTCATTTTTTCTAACGGTCACTAAACGTTTTCGCGCTTTGTTGAGTTTTATGAAAAAAAAAGAAAAAAAAAAGAAAAGAGAGATGTTAGTGATGGTTAGATAATACTTAGTAGTTAAAAAACAAAATTTATTTCTACTGGATACTGTGTCAGTTTTATGTAGACAAACTTTATGTGAATGGTTGGAAAAAAATATTTTGTTCAGAACGTAGGTAATTTATTGTATCGAATACTATACAAATACTATAGGTAACAAAATTTAATTTGTTTTGTAGTTCAATCAGCAATAGCTTTTTGCACATTAAATGGTGAATATATTATATAAATAAATAAGAAT
>JABFQD010001053.1:0-20397 GCA_022817045.1 Psix sp. ZL-2020 | reverse complement strand
CACTTATCAGAAAATCATTATTTATAAAAAAAGTTAACCAAACTTATGTATTGATTATAATTGTCATTTTGATATCATTTTATTCAATCTTTTAGGACAATTATAGTAAAATTGTTTACACAATCTAATATACAACACGAGATTAAATACTGAATCTAAATTCAAAATTTTCTTCGACATGTACAAATACAAAAATAAATCATTTATTTATTTGAATATCGAACAATGATTTTCCAACGAAATCTCACTCGCATTACTGAAATGAATATCTCGAGGTTAGTTTTTTTCATCGCGGCACAATAAAGAAACGAAACTATCCAAGACATCAACGATTTTTCTAACTCCAATATAAGTGAATGCAAAACGAAAGCAATATCTAAATAATTAAAGTCGCGAATCGATGTGACGCTATCAATAACCGTAGAAAGAAATTGATTCGTCAGTTTGGCCAAATGAATGCGACTTAGCGTTGAAGCCTTTTCTTCGCGAACAAAGCCCACCTCGGCGTATGCATCTTCATTTCAATTCAGAACCGAATCGCAGTGAAGCGTCAAACCCAGAAAAAAAGTTATATCGTCGAGAGGGAAGCGGAGAAATCTCATAACAGGTATTGTGTTCTTGGAAGAAAAATAAATCGAAGGAAAGCTGCTCGGTTGGTTGACCATTTTGGGACAGTTATATAAGCAGATGAAAAATTCGTGTCATTATAGCAGCGGCCGCGTCTGCAAGACAGACGTTCGCGCGCTAGCTACGGGAATTTAAACTTTCGTGGCACGTGTGAAATGGTGTACTTTCGCAAGGATAGCTTTCGTCGAAGACAAATAAAAGTAAAATAAGGAAAAAGAAAGGAAGCCAGTGCGCCGTTGTCCCTCTTAGAATTTCTTGTTAGCCCGGAAGTGTCCACTCTCGCTGCAGTCAGCCCAAGATTTCCGCCTAGATCCTTTTTGATACAAGAACAACTACTCTTATGAAACACGCGATTCTAAGCTAACCAGTCGCTTTAAGTACACACTTTATACAAATGATATCCGAAATATCCAGCAGTTCCAATTTTTGCTCTTACCAAACAACAAATTTCGATTGGTTAATGTAACAAATAAAATTGCTGAAACTATATATTCCATAAAAACTCATTTTTCATCATAATTAATGTATTCATTTTTGTGCTCGTTGAATAAATAGAACCAACTTTCAATTTCATATCGAATCTCGTGAGGAAAAACATTTGGGAAAAAAAGGTGCAGTAGAAAAGAGGAAATAAGTTATATTTTAAGTTTAGAATGCAGTAAACCAAAGTAAAGTGTTATTAAGTAATCTATAGAAAAGACAATTATTCGTTGAGTTATACAAGGAAATATAATTTTATATTACACACTGAGGGTAGAATGATGATTATGTTGATTATACAAACATAAGGAACTCAAAATTCGTTATTCATAGCGACAAATAAAGTTATTTTCTACCCACTAGTGAAATATTAAGGTACTATATAAATATAGTTTTTTACACAATATAGAGAATTTTATTTTTTATTTATATAAAACACATAAATAATTATATGAAACAGTAATTAACATTATTTAACACATTTTTTAACTTGTTTTATACGATTACTGTCAAGATTTTTGTTTTTACAAATATATCATGTTTCTACACTAAAAAAAGTCTTGTCCAAAAACTATATTTAATTTTTAATCCAATGTAATTAGTTCAAAATTTAATTCAAAATGAGTGTATAAAAATTCAAACAAATATTTGTTTATTTTTTTTCAAAGAAAATAAAATATATTCTGAAATACATACTTTTGAAATTGTTCTTGCTTTATATTAAACAAAGTATACATTTTTACACTTGGGAAAGAAAAAGATAAGATATAATTAAGTGGCATAAATTTGTAATGAAAGTAATATGTGTAAATGATTTACATGAACAATTTGTATCTCCGATAGAAATGAAATATCGTTTATTACTTTCGCAAGTCTTTGCACTGGTCTTTTATGTCCAAACAGATAAAGTGATTTGAGATTGAGATGATTTTTTCAAAATAAGCAAAAGCTTGTTTTTAAACGCAATCAATACGTTTTGAATATAAGCACACAAAAGCGTGATATAAGGTCCTGCTGACCTAGAATTATGAGATTCCAACAATTTCTGTGTTAGAAGCTTGCATAATTGCATATATATTTGTCAAATAATTCGCAATTAATCAAATTTGATCTGAACTGAAAAATGATCCTTTTGAGAAAATAAAACACTTTTTAAAATCACATTGTAGCTCGAACATATAGAACGAAATGATTTATTTTCATATCCTGCGGACATTTTTCGTTGTATAAACAATTTTCAAATCGTCAATAAATAAATCAAACATTGTTGTCTCACACAGGATGAAAATACTCAAACAAAAAGTATGCTTGAATGGATCATTTTCACGAAACTCAATTTCAAATGAAATCGGTAAGCTAAAGGCTTTTATTCGGTCTGGCAATTAAAAATGTGATTTTGAGCGAAAGAACTCACGGATTTACAACACACGCTCGCACGTAACCTTGCCTTAACGAACGAGCAAGCGGGTCTCGAGATGGCGGGGCACTCAAATTTCCCGCGCGTGAACCATGAGTCAGGTCCGACTTCTTCTTTTTTTCTGCCTCTTTTTTCTCCACGATGTTTTTGTCTTGTTTCGGTCTAAGTCGTCCAAGATTCCGGACCCGCCTTTCGGGCCGCCTGCTGCGAACCGAAAAGAGACCCATCGCGAAGCGTAAGCGGCGAATAACGAAACCTCATGCTTCACGGAAATAATTCACCGCGAATCGCTTACAATATGTCCTCCAAAATAGCACGTTCATGGGTCACAAACACAAAAAGACAATGCAAAAAAAAGACGACCGGCGAGCTATGCGTGATGAAATTCTGAATAAGATTAGCCGCTCGATGTAATTGAACGCGCAGATTTTGTCACTCGTCGGGGCTCTTTCGAAACCACCAGCAGCACATTTATTCTCATTTTCACGTACAAAAATATTTATTGCACACAAATTGATCCTGCTCATCGATAAATATAACTTCGCTACCGCCGTTGTCGACCAATCGCATGATACACACACATTTGCATATGCACGAACAATTATTTCCATGTATTTGTTTGGACAAACTTGCCCCGCTACTGCACTTTCCGTATCCCAGTGAATGTTTTCAAAACGCTGCAAAAGTGTTTGTTATGATCGACCGATCGATTGCGAAATGATTTAATCGATTTGCAATCTAATAGTATTTCATTTCGCATTAATGACCCACTAGGAGAATTGACATATCACAGAGCAATTCAATGGCTTCGAATTGTGCGGCGAAAAATGCGTCGCTGGGGTACCCAGAAGAGAAGTATCACTTTAAGGCATTAAGCCTACATTCCCATTTAAACGACGGTATTCTGATTATCGGATTCCTTTCCCTCGCAGAAATGTACGACGCAGCAATAGAAATGAAATCGTTTTGTCGCAACAACTAATTCCCATGAGTGACCTTCACTTGCACTTCGAGCGAATATATCAATCCTGCTGTAACATTTGTTGACTTTCGTGTGCCAATAATAATGCCATAAGATTGCTGTAAAGAAAAGTTGATCATTAAATTATCATCGTCATGTAACCGATTACCGATCAAATTCGATGTTTCTTTTTCGAAAGAGCTTGAGCAATTTGATTGACGAATCTAAATATTCAGTCTATGTATGTTGTGTAAAACAAACATAAGATGATTTATATGTAAATTGGAGCCGAAAATCATTGTAACCTTATTAATTGAATCTCTTGGTATTTAAATGATTGATTTATTTATACGTTTCGTTGAAACAGTGGCACTTTTGAAATGCTAATACACATTATGGTATCCAAGTCTATACAATATGAATTTACATTGAGCTATAAGTTCAAGATCAGATGGAAATCACATTCATTCAATACTATCTGCGTAAACGGAGACTAGTTACACGGTCATATAGGTATATTGTAAAAGGATAAATAAGTTCTCAATGATCGTAACCAGTTTCACTTTATTAAACGATGAAAACTTAATAACATGCATTTAATAGTAATCACTGTAATGTTTCAATAACTTGTATTCAATTGATAAATGTGTTTTTATTATCTATTGAGTTTTCAAACACGATGATTGTTTAATGAATGTATTCACTCAGTATTGTAAAACAATTATATATGTAATCAAATATTGTCATTACGAATTACACGGAATGAATAAAATTGATTGCCAAGATTCATATCCATTAAACAGTTAATTAATCACATTTAAATATTGTCACAGTAACTTACTTTTGTCAGATGTCTTAATGTAAACAAGCCCAATCAAAATGAAATGAAATTATGCAAAGTAGATCTGTAGACAGAGAAAGTTATGTACAGGAAAATACAAAAGTTTGCGCGTGCGAACGAGAAAGATGTAACTAGCATATAACCAAGCTCTTTAATGGAAATCTTTAAAAGCTCGTTCTAACTGACTTTTGATTGCGTACAAAGTTTGGAAACAAGAAGGACGTAAAGAATTCAATTTGCCATAATGTTTTGTGTATATAATATCGTCATTTTGTTTTGGATCTATGTAAATCATGTATATTTATTCTTGTTGTTGTTTATTTAACACAAATACAATATTTAACGTAGGTGACATATTTTATTTGTATGTTTTGGTATAATAAGGTTATATAAACATGTATATATAATTAAATAGTTACACACATTTGAAGCAATTAATTTGTATACGAGAAAAACGTTGGAGAGAATCAAAAATTGAATGACGAGATAGTACGTGAAGCTAAATATTTGAATAATTGTGATTAAACATAGATAGTATTTATGTATTAAAACGACAATAAAATTCACATATACTAAAACGACAATAAAACAATGAGATGCATCTGGCACATGATTAATTTACCGAATTTACGTCGCATTAATAGATAACATTAATATTAATACGCTAATAGATCGTGAATTCAAATTCAGTTACAGAAACAATTTTCACTCATCTGAAACATACATGATCTGCAAAATCATGTTGACAACGAAATCATATTTCCGTCTTAATAAAACTTGAATGAAGTTGTATCAATAATAACAAATCAGTGTAACTAATTTGACTTGTAATGCAATACAGTGTACCATCAAATGTACTTCTAATGTAACATTACAATTACAAAAATCAATGGAGTTATATATTTTGGTGAGACAAATGATTTATTTTTGAAATCATCATCAAAAATGACTTCGTATTGAGAAAACAAATTAACGACGTATCGTATTTTGTAATATGTAACCAATCATGGGAGGATTAATTTATTAACTTTTGAACAATATTTCAATGTATTGATAGATTTTTGAATTTCGTGTAAATATTCAATTGTCATATGCGGAAATTGACTGTATCAAACATCGCGTATAACGCATGATATAGGATTAATAAAAAGCTGACTCTTTTAAACTCGGCAATAACCTGTAGATATTTTTTGTAATGAAGCTTCGATATTCATCATTGGGTGCGTATACCTGTGTGCATTCTTTTCGATGAACAAGTTTATCACGCGACAAAAGTGACTTCTGCATTGCAAACATTTGCGGCTAACTATAAATAAACTTGAATTAATGTTTAGCTAATGTTGTTAAATTATTTTTTGCCATTAAACGTTATCGCGAGGAAGGGCAAAAAAGATGTACAAATCTGTGAATGGCATTTAACCATGCAAGTGAACAAATAAAACGTCTCTATAATCATTTATTATGATCCAGGTTGATGTTATATAATCGAAAATGAGTTGAGTTAGAAGCGAACATCGGTCGGCTGGAATCTTATCGTGAATCTTAAATTGAGTTTTATCGCGCGCAACGAAAACAAAAATATAAATGTGGAAAGCTCAATTACATTTTCCGATGGAATAATAAATTCGGCCTCCGCATATAACTCGCGATAAAAAGCGCGCTAACAAATCGTCTCTCGTGGTCCGATCGGACGTTCAAGGACACACGCTGAATGTCGCAACGAAAGCGATTTCTAATTGCGTTTATGTTTTTTGTCTCCTCGCGGCGATTGTTTTGGCCGCGCGCGACTATTCTTGATACGCGTTAAAAATACTTTTCCTGCGCTGATTACAGCCAAATCGGGAACGCGAGCTAATTCAAATAATGCGTTTTTAAATTGTATTTAATGATTCTGCCGATTGTCCGATCAATTACGAATGAATAAGCAGCGGCGATTGGCGCGCCGTGTGATGACACACTTCGCGAAACGCGCGCGCGGCTGCACACGCAACTGCGACATATCGCCATAATGACGATGACGACGCCACTGCGATCGACAAAAATATCGGCCGAAAAGAGAAAAACAATGTTACGCCCCACGAAAGATGAATCGCCGCGCGAGTGGCACAAGTTTTATCGAGATTATATTATACCCCGAGTTGAAATCCCCTGTCGATCGCGCGCACCCTCGTGTCACTAGGTTACTATACTTTGTAGCTACGAATGGAGGACGTTTATCTCCGTGTGATTTACGAGCAAATGCTCGAGTTTCCGCTTTGTTCTTCTTTCTCTCTCGCGCGTCCCGTCCCGCTCGCTCACACGCGCTCGTTTCGATTATGCGCATCTTCATGCCCGCCACTTCTCGCTCCTCTTGCATCCTTGTCCTCCCCCACGCTGCTCATCGATTCTCGCGTGGAAAAACTAATTTCCACGAAACTTTGTCGAATATTGTATCGCCTTTCACTAAATTTACCCCATCTCTGTCTCTCTCCGTCTTGTACAAATATCAATGTATCAATGCGATTTTATCCTCAATTGATCGCAAGACTTTTTTTTGTCCAGTCTCGTTAAAATTGAATCATGTTTACGACTTATGAATCCGTACGTTCTTATTTGCCAAAACAACTATAAAAATACGTCTCCCAAGATTTAAGGCGATTTATTACCTTCTAACAATAAGACACACGTTTTAACATCATTTCTTATTCTAAATCGGTCAGTCGACATTTTTTCTTTGTCTTAACCAAAGTCAAAGCAATGCTTTCCGCATGGTTTAATAACAGCAAAACTATTTCTATTAAAAACATACATTTTTCTGCATTCTAACATTATTTCAATTGTCTCACCGCTTCGATAATCAACTTTGTCACACGCGGGAGTAAAATAATGTTTTATTTGTTGAAAGAATAAATTGTTTTGCTGAAAAACGTAACAGTGTTTTACAACGGGAGAAATCTATTTCTCGAAATGAACAAAAAACAAATCCAAGATAAAGCGTCGTTTTACTTGACACTGGAAGCGATGTTTATTCGTAGCTATAAATTTGTTTCTAATAAATGGCAATAACAATTTGAGTTTAAACGTAAGAGCATAAATAAGATGAACTGCAATTTTTAATTGCACTAACAAATTGGATAGATGTAAGCAAAACAACAATTTTACGTTAACGTTAACATACAATTTCAACATGGATGAACTCGCTTTAGTTCACTTTATGTTTGTAACAAAATGATGATGACAATAATAATATTATTGGATAGTAAAGGATGAACGAGGTAGATTTAGAGAAAACAACAAAAGCGTGAATAAAATAGAGGAAGAGCGAGAGAGAGAGGGAGGGAGGGAGAGAAAGAAAGAAAGTAAGTTTTATTTGATGTTGGAAATGAATTTGAGTAACAAGGATAATTGGAGCTAAAGCATGACGAAGATTTTGGAAAATGTGTAGCAAGTTTGAAAAGTAAGTTCGATGGGTAGAGAGTAGAGCGCTGTAGACGAACCGCAATAATGAACGCGAGTTGCTGGGGTGGATGTTTGGCTCGGCATTAGAAAGAGACGAAGGGTGTCGCGGACACAGGGGGGAACAGCGGTTAGACTTTGCGCGTATGTTCGGGACACTTTGGGCAGCGTAGTTGGAAGGCAAAATAGCGCGCGCGGCAAATGCGCTGCTGGCTCGTTCCGGGTTTGCCGTTATTTCGGACTTGGAACTAAACGAACCGCGCTAAGCCATTCCGTCCCTCGTCAGGCACGAGAACCACCCGCTGCGGCAGCCGGTGCTTTTTGGCCTGCGGGTGCGACAAGGACGCGCACACTCGTTCGGAAAATCACGCACACAAGCGCGAGCTACTACGAACAACGACAACGCCTTCCTCGAAAATTACGCCGCCAACATTTTTCCGCAGCTTTCACTTCTTGGGTCGCGCTGCTTCGCATTTTTACCACCATGGGCAGCTCGGTGGCGATGCCTCGGCATGGTTTAAAAGCCGTTACAACCATTTTCTTTTACGAGCGCGCACCAAAATTGAGATCACGTTTTATGAATAAACTTAACCACTCGTGACAATTGATTTTCCCTTTGTCTTACGTCTTGCTTACGTGCTCGTCTTAAATGTACAACTCTCTTTGTCGATGCTCTTTATTTGTCAATATTTAATTGCCGTTATTATCGTGGGCTAAACATTTATCTCATTTTGGAGACTTTTTGTTGAGCGTTTGGAGAGAGACGCAAGCTACGGGAGACATTGTTTGAGGAGGAAAGTTACAGCAGTTTGGAGAA
Source organism: Psix sp. ZL-2020 (assembly GCA_022817045.1). Lineage (NCBI taxonomy): Eukaryota > Metazoa > Arthropoda > Insecta > Hymenoptera > Scelionidae > Psix > Psix sp. ZL-2020. Next base: position 11,819 of record JABFQD010001053.1, on the reverse strand, counting down.
ACGCATAAAAGAGAGATGAAACTAGGGATTATAAAATGGTATAACCCATTGACTGTTTTACTGTGCCCCGCAAGTATATCTGATTTACATCGGAGTGATAGAAGCTAACTCGGCTGAAGTAGGTAATTCAAAGCAAAGGTTCATGAATGAAATGAAAAGTAGGTATGAAAACAGATGAGTCAGCAGCTCGGCAAAGTTTTTTCTTCTCCGCAACTTGGGGCATAACGCGCTTAAGGACGAACAATTTGGTTGACATTGGCGTTCGCGGCGCTGCGTTACTCTAACTGGCAAACAAAACAAGCGAGCATCCTCGAAACTTTTGAGCGTGCTTTGAAAACGCTCGTGTTTTTCGGATAACGCAATAGAATAATGACTCGGTAAAAGTGGCTAGTTAATCAATTCTTTGAACTCATCGGCTGTTTTCTAAAGTGATAAAAAATATTTTCCACGCAACAGATAAGACAAGGTTGTTATGTAACGAGGCCACGTGAATAAATCGAATGTGGAATTACGCAGATGATAATAAATAAGCGATCGCAGAGATGACGATGTTGATAAAGTTGAAGTGAAACGGCAATAAAGTAGCCTGGCAAACGGCGAGCAAACACGTTTCCGCCATAAAGCCATATTTAAGGAGCCCGAAGAGGGACAAAAGAATAATTATCTCGTCCGGCGTGACTCGTTTGGCCGAAGAATACCGAAACGAGCTGCGTGACAAATGGAGCGCCGAAAATGTGGCGTCGCAGCCAGCAGCCTTGACTCGCGTGGATGCAAAAACGCGACATTTTTCAGAGCGTTAGTCTCGCTCGAGGGAGGGAGCTTCGACACCGGTTGACCGATCGATCCCTGCTTCGGCGAATGATCGATCGCCGCGACGAGGCTCCGAAGGTCTCTCGCGTTGTCAGCCACGTGGGACAAAGAAAGAGAAACGCGGCCGTCGAAAGGTCCGAAAATAAAAGAAGAACGAGCGACGTGCACGCGGGGGTGGCGCGCTCGTTCTTTATCCCCTTTCATTATTTCGGAGCACCATGGGAGTTCGAGTCCCGAAGCCCGCCTGCTGCGCGTCGCCGTCCAAATCGCGAAGGGTCGTCGCCGCCACCGCCGCCTTCAGAATACGCGACTCCCTTTTTTTCCCGTTTTTTCTCGCCCAAACATGGCCGACTCACGACAAATATCACGTTTTCCTAAATTTCACCTTCCACCATTATCTTCTTCTATTTGTTCTATTTGAACCTTTGTTATTTATACTAAATACGCCACAATTTCACATTACTTATATCCCATTCGACTTTTTCTATTAGTCCACAACAAATGTTATTAAAATAGCTATGCTCGTAATATTACAATAAATACAGCTGCAGTTTCAATATTGTACATGAACATTCGCATGAAATTGAGCGTTTTATTTAGAAATGTTTTTCAATCATTTTCACTCGGGCCATAAAAGAAGCGGTCTGGCAGCGTCTGAAAAGGTCGGAAAACGTTTTCCTAAAGAGCGCGCCTGACAGTATCCTAATGGCGAATTAGTAACGATTGTCGAATGTTATCTGGACTGATTTGACGCAGGATTGTTAATTGTTGAGAAAGTAGAGACTACCGAGAAGCGGCGAAACGAGCATGGGGAAACATTGAAGATAATTATATATGAGATGAAATGAGAGTGATTGGTGAGGATGTTCGTCAGAAGAGCAGCGTGATCTGGCCGAGGTTCCGGTTTGACCGGGATTTTCCCACGTTTCCGTGCGCGAGACAATAGTTGGCTGGATTAGTTGGCTTTATGAGTCAGCGGACTGTTGGGTAAACGGGTTAACGTGACTGGCAGAGTTATCAGGTCGGAGAAAAATGTTTCGGCGACATGTCGAAAATGGGACGCAAGTGTGCCAGCGCTACGCTGATTGTCGAACGGCGTGGCGCAGAACAGAAAAAGACACGAAAAAAGGACAGAGAAGGAAGACGCAGGAAAGGGAGCGAGAGATAGTGAGAGAGCGCGGGGCGACAGCTGCAAGGCGTTCGTTAGTTGGGCTGCGAACAGACGGCGTCGCCGGTCGGCGGTCGCGCCCTCGTGTCTTTGGCTTTTACGCGGCGTTACGTGCGTCGGCCTATATCGACCCTCTGCCGCCGCGGCAAACTTTTCCCCATTGGCATGTTTTCCTTTCGGCCAGCGTCGTTCTCACAGGCCCGGCTGGCTGGCTCCATTTATTTTACGACCGTTCGCTACGGGCTCTGTTCGACCGGTAATAAGCTCATTTACGATGAGACGCTTGCTACCTGCCGCCAACCAAAGGGCTCAACTTTTGCCTCTAATCCGTTAATAAACATTACTCGGGACAGATCAGCCTCGCGATAGCCTATTATTTTTCACCGTCATTTATGAGCACAGACTTGTCCGCGAGCGCAGCGCTCTTCCTCTTTTTCTCTTTGTTCTAGTTTATCCGGCCAAATATTTATGGTCCTTACAGATAAGCCCCATACACAATTTTGCGCGCATGCTACGCTATTTACCACATGTTTGGGTTTTTCCTCACTTTAAACATTCCATGACACTCCGTCATTCTGACTCATTAACGATCCGCCGCTGCTCGTTCGAGACTAACTATTCCTTTTTAGTTTCACCTATTTTTCCTTATTCCTTTCAACTCTGTACTTTTCCTGTCTTCTGATAATGTCCTCTAAACAAATCAACACAAATCTTCTCCTCGTCAACCTTCCCTATCATACCTTCAATGTTATTCCTCGCCAATTACGTCATGTCTTTTTTCTTACTTTACTCTTCAACTTTTTCCTCTCTCAAATCCGTCCATTATATTCTGCTTATTTCAATAACTTTCACTTGTGCTAACGTTCTTTCATCCCACCTCTTTTTCCATAATAACAAATCTCATTATGCATACATTATATAGAACTAGATTAGATATTATTGTTCATTATATTTCATCTCTTATAATCTAAGAGCAAATTAAATTTGAACTAAAGCTGTTTTTCATATTACAACCAAAAAAAAGGTAAAACTGCTCTGCAATTTTGTCGTAGAATTGGTGGCTGTATTTTTCGTCCATTTCGTTCACGAAACAAGTGACTTTGCAGGAAACTTCGGACAGTTTGGCTTGATTTGTTCTAGGGCTGGTGGTGGATATTGGCGCTGAAGGTAGAAGATGGAATACGACAGACCTTTGGCTTCCTCCGTTCGTACTTTCAGCGCCACTCGAGCTGCGCGACGATGCTTTGGGGATTTCTTCTTGGGGAGCGTTTACGCGGCTATGAGGCTGCCAGCCAGCGTAGGTGGCTGGGTCGCGAGGTAATTTCAGAGGGTGGCAACGCCAGCTGAGTACGCTCCTTCGTGGCCGTCGAACCACTACGTGAGGTATCTCCCAGGTTTCTCATAGCATCGCCATTCCAGTTCCCTGACATAGAGCTTTTTTTATTTCCCAACCTTCCAACGCTCCAACTACAAAATCCGCAAAACTACTGAGTCAGATCGTTTTTATAAACGTCACATTCGCTAACTCGAGAATCAAACTTGCTGCTCAGCGAAGATTGTGAATCTGTTAACTATCTTCATTATTGATTACGTCCAGTCAAATCGATATTTCAAATGAGAATAAAGACTTTCCTTGCTGGAAGAATCAATAAGAAGGGAGACATTTGGAAACTACTTTTTCCAGCTACGAACTAAACAATATTTCATTACGGCGTTATAGAATAGTTAGCGAGAAAGAAAACACTGTATAACCGCTGGTTTGTAAAAGTGAGATAATTTAATTGAATCAAAACAAGACGATAAAATGTCGTAAGACTTCGGATTAGAATATATGAAACGTACGAATGAGAATGCAATTCGCATAACAGCGACACGAAATTCGACTATTTCTTGAATCTTCATTGTATAATATATATTGTTACGCAACGAGAGAGGAAAGTTAACGATTGCCTCGAAGTGGCTGTAGTTATGGAGATTAAAATTGTCAGTTGTTCATATTTTCGATATAAATTGTTATTGCCTCGAACACTAGTAGCTATTTTTCAAACGAGGAATGAAAGTAAACATTTTCATTCTTAGTCTCTAGAGACCGAATTGGAGATGAAAATAGGTGGAACAATACCAACACTGCAAATACAAATTTTGTTTCTCGACGGAATTTTCAGTTCTAAATTTGAAGGTTCAAAGTACCAAAAGCAAGCATATTCTTCAATATTGTCTAAAAGCTTTTATCTGTTGCTGATTGTTTCTAATGCAGAATCATAAAAATGTGGGAAGTTTGCATGTTGAACACTTGTGTTTACACACCTGTAACTGTGTCGGCCAATCCTCTTAAATAGTAATTAAAATTTACCTTATTTTGTAAAAATCAATTCGACATGAATGGCTTTTGATTGAAACACTTATCATCCGCTGTTTGAAAAACATGGCTTTAAAGGAATTATTGTGAATAGTCCCAATTCACGTAGTTTATGAATGAAAGAGATGCATATCTGAAGGGTAGAACAAGCGTAAATATTAAGCGTATAGATGGAAAAATTGAAAGCTTAATCTTGGCAGATCTTACGATGACGCACGAGTGCAATGGAATTAGTCTTAATTTGGTATATTTAATGCACACAAAGGTAGAGAGGTAGAAAGCGAACAGTGGACGGATAACCCAGATTTGGGATTAGTAACATTTAGGGTTGGCAACCCTTCTAATTTATATCAAATTTACATTCTTACGTAGTACGTTGTTTGCAATGATTATATATGCAACAACTTTATATTCCAAATCAAGTTGAAATATTTGCACAGTACATCAATATAACTCAAGTTGAATGTCTAATAGCTTTATTAACACAGTACTACAAGTTATTTCAATGTTGCCGCGATGTTTTTAGATACTTGATAATCACCTCAATTAGAACGAGTTAACAAGTACTTCAAACTTCTGCCGTTCAATTTCATTATCCATTTTATACGTCTTATTACTACTATTATTTTTATCGGCCCGATTTGCATTCATAAATTTTAGTTGATTCACTTGTTGATTCACAGCAATGAATATTTATGACTACGCGCTAAATCATAAGAGAATCTTTGTATACAGCGAAAGTGATCTTTTCCACTGTTTTGATTTTAAACTCACCTTTATTGATAAACACACTCGCTCACTCGATTATCATTAATGATACTATTATGAATAAAACGAAATCTTGAAGCGGAATAAAAAGCTTTTAATATAATTTATTGCACGGGACATATATAATAGAATGTCCGCATGAATGTTACGTTTAATGGAATGTTCAATAGTTTCCAAGTATTTTCTTCGCCCAAAAGACAATATGATTTTCTTTTAGGAATTAGTCGTATTCTACTTTACTAAACGATTAATTAATCCTACGTATAAGTCATTGTATATTTTTAGAAGGGAAATTATAATTCTTGACTCTAAGATAAGGTTAACAATGAAATTTCTGCCTGTGCTAAAAATAGCTTAAACCATTCAACTGAATCTAACGTGATTTTTAAAGAAATCGTGTTTACGTTATCTCGAATAATAAGAACCTAATTATATTGCTACCTAACTTCGTTCTGAGAGCGCGCGCGCATAGCATAGCATAGCATAGCATAGCATAGAGGAAAAAATGTGAAACAAATGATATGATTATATGTGGTCAAAAGTACGGACGATACTACGAACGGTGACGTAATAGGGACGCCAAAAAAAAGAGCGAGCCTTAACTCTTGAAGAGGAAGTAGTTTCGCGATGGCCGGAAATTATGCGCGATAATTCGTCGCGAACACATAAAGTCCATCAGGGAGAGGCGTTGGCAAAAATGAGTTGGACGGAGTTAACCGGATCGCCAGCGTCTGACATTTTTACGCCAGCCGGTCGTTCGCGAGTTCCAAAGTCGAATCGGCTGTTACAATGTATTTCTTCGCGCAGCCCATTTATCGTCGACGTCACTTTGTCGAGAAGCCTAACAGCGCTACGTATATAAGCCTATATATGAGCGTTGCAAGTCCCCAAAGATTTATGTACCTCAAAACCGCATCTCGGCGCGAAAGCCTTCAACGCATATTCGGATACAGTTAGGCGATGCGTGCCACAGAACAACATTTAACCGACAAGATTCTGCCGGTTCCTCGCCCGCGTTCAACAAGGGCTTCTTTCCCGCCGATGCCTGCTTGATTAAGTTTCACCTCATTAAAGTGCCATTTTCTTATTTAACAAAAACTGGTTTTTCCCACAAGTATTTTCTACATTGTCTTTTTCATAATTCCATTTATTGCTTTGTTAGGATTGTTTTGGTTGATTAATATTGTTGTTTTTATTTTTGTTTTCTATCGCTGTAAAGAAACTTGTAAGCTTGAAGTACATTGTAATATTTTGGAAAATAAAGAAGAGTAGTAATGTGCGTATTATCAAGCGGTAGAGATTTAATTAGTCGAATAGATTACGAGAGTTGATTAGGAGTAGATAAATTGTGAAATATGACATACTTGTGAAAGAGGGTAAAATGAAGAAATAAAATCTTATAAAATCATACATTAATTTTGCATGGAGAGCGGAATATCGACGCTCGTGAGATATTGAGTTTTTAGCCCGGCGTGTTCATAACGAGAACGTCGGCGACGCTGATGAGAGTCATATCGCGAGACCCTCCGTTCGCGATAAGAATTATCGCGTCTCTCATTTCTCCAGCGAATTCGTAGTCCAGCGAGCAGTGAAATAGTGTCGCACGTTCACGAAAACAGCGTTCCATTTTGCCGTCGAGTAGCGATGGGTGTGAGCGCGCGCGTTATCGAGCAGCGACCATTCCTTTGTCGCGCACGTTTTTTTACGCTCGGCGACATCCAATCGGCGCGCGTATTTTGCGTGTCAAAGTCATTATTTTCAGCAAGCTCGAAGGTTGTTTCGTTTCGTCACGAGAGCTCGACAAACAACGCAACGAGACGCCGCCTGACACCGCTCGAGCAAGATTCCCGCTTTTATCATCGATAAATATAATGATACCGAATTTTAATGGCTCATAACGGCGACAATAATCGCACGGCCAAGTTGATTTCGTTCGCGAGAGCACGTGATCTCTACGTGATCTTCATTATATTTAATCTCAATGTCCACTTTTTTCACTTCCAATTGGAATGCAATTTAGGTGAAAAACCTACGAAAAAGATTGTCAATCGGTTACGAAATACTCGCGCCGCGTAAAGGCAAACACGTCGAATGATTAAAGCAGAAATGTATTTACAAGCCGTAAAACTCATTCGACTAATCTGATAATTCCAGGACAAAACGCCATTTAACATTAACCCAGGCGTCATTTGAATCGCAACCGTATTACGTGAGTCATTAAACGGAATAAAATGCCGAAAGGGCGAAAAGAGCGCGCGCTATTGGAAGAAGTGCAAGCAGTAGAAGGAGGATTGGGGGGGAGGGGGGAGAGGAGGCAACAAGGAATACAGGAGAAGAGCGCATAGAAGTGATGACGACATTTGCCACTCGTATTCTTTTATCGTATAATGAGCTCAATTGCGCGTCGTCGTATTTCAATAAAAGCTTTGTCGCTGGTTTGGAAAGAGCGACGTCGTCGCATTGTTGGTATCTCGCGAAAAGCACGCTCGCGCGCGCGTATATTCTGCCTGCCGACCCTCGTTCGACGCTCGTCGAGTTTAGCGCGCGGAGCGTACCCGCTGTGCTCGCCAACGAGCGCTCAGCGACGTTCGCGCACAGCTGTAACTCCGACACGTGACACTCAATTTTGTTTCTGCGCTCGCAACCAACGGGCCACCCTGGTTCCCCGCGCTCGCTCCCCCCTCGGCCGCGCGTCCCCGACGCCCGGCCCTCGTCTCTTCTTACGCGCGATCGAACACTTTCCAAAGAGGTCCGCGTGCGCACACACACACACACACACACACACATGTACATGTACAAGCGCGCGCGTACTCAAATACAGGCACGCACAAACGAACGAAACGCACGCACGAAAAAAAGCGACCGACGATATCGCGCGTCTAAAAACGAACGACCACGCCAAATTATTTTCAACTTGCAAATGCTTACTTGCGAGAAATTGCCGCAGTAATAATTGAGAAGAATATTTATTTTGAATCTACGTGCGTGTGCACGTTTTGGAATTGTTTCTCTGACATTGATTTGAGCCATTGAATTGGAAATTGAGGCGTGAATTTAACAGCCAGGGGGGAGAGGGGGGGGGGCGGAAAAATGACACGGATTTACGCGAGAAACGAATGCACGTTAACGAATTGAAGTGAAACTAAAATATGGCGACCTTTCGCACTGTGCCAAGGTCAGGTACAATATTGAAGTTGAGAAAAATGTAGCCAGCGGAAGTTTATAAGAAGTTGACGACGTGAATTGACGTTGGAAAAACATGCTCGCGACGTTGCGCGAAAGACGGGCTTACGGACGCAAGGGAGGGCGCCGGGCGGGAGGGGGATGAGAAGAAAGAGAGGCGCGGGGAATAAAAAAGCGGCGCGGCTGTTATCGAACAACGAAGACTCGGCCGTGGGCTGTGCGACGATTAAAGAATTGAGTAGTCGCGCGTGACGGAAAAGAGAGGCGCGCGGGCGGGCGCGGTGCGCGGGACACGAAAAGAGGACGACGAAACGGGGAGGCAAAGAAGACGAGGGAAAGAGCGAAGCCGGGCACGCTCGGACGAGCGGTTTCACCGTGACGTCGTGGATAAAAGACAAGGATGCGCGATCCGTGAGCGAGTGAACGGCCAAAAGAGGGACGGGGGAGGGGGGACGACGCTGGCAGCTATAGCGAAGGCAAAATCGATCCACGACGCGTCCTGTGTGCGGCAGGCCTACGCCGAGTCGAGCGGCTCCTTCCTTCGTACAATTCATTTTCACCTGCTTCCCGCCAAACGCTCAGCCGTCTTTCGCGGAAGGATAACCGACGCCACCGTCCTTCTGCCATCTATGCGGCCCTTTACGACCCACACTTCCAACATCGATCCCGTTCGTTAAAACCCGCTACGCGTCTCCTCCAATACTTCTTACCTAACACCACGTTTTAACTTTAATTATCTTTATCACTCCAGTCAACTCATCTTTTCCCTCAATCTATATCACATACTCACGTAAATACTTCATTATTGTACAATAATAAATATGTATACAAAAAGTGAATTCTTTTGATTTCAATCCAATCCGAGTTATCCAGTTAAGAGATAAATTATGAAATTACTCTATAAAAATGTATTATATCATATTAAGATGTCATTTCATTTTAATGTAACCATTACACAATATTAACTAAATAAGTGTTGATATAAAAGTGAATAGAGCTAAATGAAATTAATTACGGCGCAAACATAATGAAACAGAAAACGAGAACATTCATAAATACATAAAGTATTTCATAGACTGCTAAGAGAACCCAGTGCGTAACAACATTCTGAATGAAATTCCCTCTCGTTCCAACGGCTGGCTTTGATTCATAAAACTAGGCAAATAAAAGTTGAAACGATAAATAAATCTATCGAATACTACTGGATAAAATGCTGCCAAGAACGATCGATCATGACATACCAAACGTCGTGAAATAATATCGTTAACAGTATTTTAGCGAATAATAATGATCAACACTTTTTAATAAGTCGACTCGACTTTTTGAAATAACGATTATAACGTGATCCGGACCGCGAAATGTCCATAAGAAAGATTCCTCATCGCGATACGCTTGATAAAAAGAGAAAAAAAAGAAACATTACGTTACTGAGCGCAACGCTGTTTGGCCGGAATTCATGCGATAACAAACAAATGAAATGACCATAAATGAATATAAAAAAAGAAAGGCCAAGGGGGGGGAGGGGGGGAGTTGTGCGACGGAAGCCGGCGAGCAAAGAATAAAAACTGAAAGAGAGATGATTGGAGTGATTAATTGTGAAGGTAAAATGAAGAAAGAAAAAAAGGATAAGCAGAGATAATAGAAAGAAGGTATTCGTATTTTAGTATAGAGAACGAAGAGTCGCGCATATAACGGCTTTGGCGCTATATGGACACACCAAAGTCGTCGAGGCGGGCCTTCAGCTTGGCCGATAGTCGTTATCTGCGCGTGTGTTAGTCGCGCAAGTACGTGTGTCCGCGCGCTTACATGTGGATACGCGCGGCTATGTGTGCGCGCGCGCGTGTAGAAACGCCGCGGCGGCGATCTGGATCGAAGCGACGTGAAATTTGCGCGCTCGAACGACGCGGCAATCGCTCGTCGACTCGAGTTATGAACTCACGCTCGGCCGCTTGTTTATTTTCCGACGTACTTTGGCGAGCGTCCTGCCTTGATAAATAGCTGAGTGTCGAAATTGTTTATTGATCATTTCGCGCCGAATTCGATTTCGTTCGCTCATAATCGGGTATTTATTTCCGCGCGCGCTCGCACACACACGCTCGGCACTCTTAAATATTATCTCGTTGTTTCACGGTCGCGAGCGCGTATCGCGACACAAATAAAGTACACGAGTTTGACCCGCGCGTCCATTTTTAAACACTTGGTCGAGGGGTTTTCAGTCCACTGTATTAAGGGGCGCTTTCGTCATCGATCTGATCGTTCGAACTCTTTGAATTATTGTACACGTTTTGTATTCGAACCAATTTTTCACTCGTTAAATCCTTTATAAATTATGCACAACTCGTTCACGTGAAATCTAATATATTAAATAGAATAACAGAATGTAAAATGATAAATGGAAATAAACATGTGGTATTGTTAGCAACTGATTTTGACCAATCGAGCACTGTATAATGGAGTCTCGTTGGAAAAAGAAGCAAAAATGTGTCTTTTTTTCACAGGAAATGCTGTATACTTGATCGTGACATTTGAGGTGTGCGTCAAATGTTGCATCACAATTGGTACATGTACTCGACTATAATCTATATTTAAAGAATCTACTGCAATAAATATTAGTTTGAGGCCGACGAAATACGATTTCGCTGGTGTAATCATGCAACAATATCGACTGCAATATCCTGTTCTGGGATACCCCAATACGCGATAATAAAAATCCGATGACGATCCGGTTGCTATGAATATACTATCTAGAGGAACGCATTTTTTGTTCTAATTTTCCAGACAAACGTAATTTTCCAAACACGTGTTTCTGGAATCAAAGGCGACTTTTTGTGCTTTTACTTTCGGCTAGAATGTTAATTGAGTAACGCTAAAATAACTACAGCAAATATCGACATTGAAATGTGACTGGGAGGGAAAAGAAGCGAGAAATAAGGCGGTTAAATTGTGATCAAATTTTGAGAATGGTATCGATGATTAATTCAATAATGAAGCAGTAGCTAAGAAAAACATGACACCCGGTCGAGACAGTGTTCCGAGGCTGTTGTGAAATTTGGACTGAGGTTACTGGACCGATATAAATAACTGTAGCATGAAACGAAACGCATAAAAGTGCGCTGGCAGGTGTTTATTAAGGCAAAATCAAACGCGAGGATAAAAGTTGTAAGCGCAAAAGGAAGTTGGGCGTTTGAATGGGGCATAAAAAGGCGTGAGAAGCCGGGCAGCGCGCAAAATGGACTGAAATGAGTGGTAAGCATAAAAGTGCGGGTTATTAGTTGCGGTGGAAGAAGTGTGTCTCGCGATGACAAAGAATACGCGCGCGGATAAAAGTGGAAAAGAAAAATAAAAGGGAAGAGAGGTGACACGCGGAGAAAAGTAGCGGGAACGATCACGAGCAGCGTGGCGACGCATCGGAGAGGCAGGAGGGGCGAAGTGGCGCGGCGAACACGAGAAGCTGATGTTGGTGGGGATACGCGGGAGTTCGGGGCAAGGGAGGGGAAAAGGGAAGTTAACGACTCGCAGGCGCGCACACAC
>JABFQD010001052.1:0-20421 GCA_022817045.1 Psix sp. ZL-2020 | reverse complement strand
TATTTTTAAGATTTTTCAAGCAAAGTTTGTGTGTGAGTCTATAAAAATAAAAATCGGCTATAGATTTAAAATAAAGGGAAATGTCATAAATGATACCAATAGATCAATCGGCAAATATTGATGAAATATTTAATAGAAGTTTAACGCTAATATATCAAATATAATAATTAAAGTGTGTAAAGTGTAATAGTTGTAAATATCTTAATACGATAAAATACATTTATCAAATTTTAAACTGTAAAATAGCTTATTCTAGTTCTATATCATGTGATATCAGTATAAAACTTTTTTATACAAGTGACGATGTGTTAAAAGTAAATTTACTGATTAACGTGACTAGATAAACTACGCATGTCACATATAATTTATACGTGAATGTCGTCAAAAAGTAAGGGAATAAAAATGTCTATAATAAAGACATCTCGCTAAATGATTCCAAGTAAACATATTATTCAAAGTCTAATTTCAAATTATTAATTAGTCACTTGCTTTTAAAGAAACAGGATTTTCCAGCATGAACCATAATTCTCATAAAAAATAAACATACACTTCGTGTTATTTAACTCTACCTAATTGCTAGCTGTAATTCGGTATCGACAAAATAAAAAAAGTAGATGCTGTAAACGACAGCGAGAGGAAAGTAGTGAAAAAGTCGCGTGGTTTTCGCTCGTTTGCATAAGCAAGATAGAGTTAGCAGGTATGCGAGTGGCCTAATAGATTATTAATTTACACGTCTATTCCACTGCAGGAAAGACAGCAGCCGCTCGCGTATCACACATATAAGCACACCTGACCCAAACCCGTCCAGTTCGGTTATCTTAAATTATGCAAAATGCATTTTATCACACAACCCTATAATAAACGGCTGCCCGTAACGGTTGACATAATACGTAAACAATTATTTACGAGATTGAACCTTTTTTGTTGACATCCTAATGTCTCTTTTGAAGACCAATACATCACGTGAGTACACAACATTGTTAACTTATTATTATACAATTGCATTTATGTATGGCCGTTGTTTGCAGAAAATTTATCACGTTACTTACGCGAATATCTTCTATCAAGAATTGTAAAGCTCAACCATGTAACGATTAGAATAATCCGTTTATATCATTGTAAAATTGATTGCTTCGATCGATCCTCCGTTGTTTTCAGTTGGATATAATCTGTTGCAAAGAGAAAATAATGGGACTTAAATTCTTGCCCATTAAATCTGTTTGTCGCTTTCGATAATATGTTCTAAAGTTGTAAGAAAATGTTTATATACGTATATGCTGTCATGTACAGTTTTGCGCATAATGATCAATTTAGTTATTCTTATTTTCATTTATTGTAAATTAATTTTGGGATTTATTCTGACATTAGTTACACAGAAGCACATGGAAATTTTGCATATCAAAAGATTTCAAATAGTTATTAAAGTATTATTCGCATTTATTATTTAGTTGGATTATCCGGGACTTGAGGTAGTTGAAAAGGGTTCAGTAAACCTTTCATTTGCTTCAAAATTAAAAGTCTTACTAAAATAATTTATTTGAAGCTTCTTATTAAAAATTATCTAATATTATGTGAAATATTAAAATAATAAAAGTTCGTTTACAAAAATATATATTTAATTTTATTCTTAATATCAACCAATGATTCCATTTATCTAAAGTGAAAATCCTAAACTAATATGACTACTCTTTATTATTTTACAATATATATTATAATGTAAATAGCATAAGATACATGTAAGGTATAATGAACTATTGAAAATACAATATTATTAAGTAAATGCTCGTGTTCGTTATAAAATAATATAACTTCTAAAGTATATTTTTCAGCGATAGTCGAGTTATGAGTATCTTTTTCATTCGCATATTTCGATAAATTTTGTTCTGTAAAATTAACCGTATGAAGAAAGCTTTTTTCAGATACACCATTTTCCTTTTATTTAATAATTATTAAATAGTTTAAGTTGCTGCTAAAAAGATATAAAAAAGATTATTGGAAGAAAATTAAAATGATATAAAAACCATATTGAAATATTTATTTATTTCCTGAAATTTTTTTATAAAATTACAGGAAATAAAGTTTATTCTTACACAGTACTGAAAATAATAATGTGAAAATGTAAATTTGTAAATTGAGATGTTAAAAAATTTAATTTTTCACAAAGGTTAGAATTTGTTAGAATTTTGTTAAAGTCCTTTTTTGCTAGATTTGGACTGAAATAATTTCATAATGAGGTGTAAACAACAAAGGAACTGTTCAAATTTATTTTAAAACAAAGCAAGCTGATTATGATTGCTTTGTTTAAAACAAATTGTAAAATTGCAAACAATTTTCGTTGTTTTGTATTTTTATAGTTGCTAAAGTAAATGAGTTATATCTGATAATAACCTGACACTATTACAGGCAACAATATGCAGAAAAAATTTCTTTATTAAAATCGTAATTCTACAAAATGTTATTCAAACTTGCATTAAAATACAAGATTGATAGCAAACAGTAATACAGTAACGTATTGATAACACACATTACTACATTGAAAATTGACTAGTTCCCATAATGTGTAAAATCCGATCAACAGCTTTTATGTGGTACACATCGGGTAATATTAATGTTGGTAGTATATCATTTGATACAGCTATATATTCGCAATGGTTTGGCAATGACATAGTAATATCGTAATTACGGAAATATTATGCTATCATCATTCCATTACTGTGACTTAGACAAACCGTATACTTGCCGTTTAGTTACACATATTTTTATAACATAACTACTATACGTTTAAAAACATACATAAATTTAGTATACATATGATTAAATTATCTTTTCTTTTATAATTTTTTCAGTATTATCTACTATAAACATATTATTAGCTATATAGTATCAAAAATTGTTAGTAATTCAACAAAAGTGTCTTACGTTTCACCTTGGTCATTGTTGATCCGATTTTATAAGTATGGATTATCTAACATATATAGGATCGGGAACAAGAAATGTTTTAGATCGAAGAGTCTCATTGTTCGAAATAACATCTTCCACAAAGTTTTCTGACAATTTTTTACAAATAATTCTAGAATTCTGTAACTATGATTTCAGTTATATTGACTTATACTGGCGACAAATCCATATTTTCATGAACAATAATATTCTCTACGCTTATCAGCTGATAGGTTGGAAGTGGTATCAAAATATAGTAATGAAAGACTATGACTATTTAAAACAAGAATTACTGATTATCAAATCCTGTGGTTGCATATTGTTTGAGACATTTCAAATTATACGTTACCTTCGCCAACTGAATCCAACTTAACATATGCGTCTATAATTCCGTACAAACGGAGTTACCAGAACGCAATCACAATCTCTGAATTAACTAATATAACGAAGTTTATTTTTATTTGTCTTATTCACCTGTCTTAATTTGAATTCCAAATATTTACCCCATAAGCACATCAAGAATCGAATCAAAATAAAATAAATTGTTTTAAAAAAGAATGTCTCCGACAATTAGTCTTTTCAAGCTAATATTTCTAATTTCTCTAACGAACTTCTGTCTATAGCAAGAACACCTGCGCCCCTTCGTTATGATTTGATTCTATAAGATAATTAGTAACTCTTTATTTAACAATGATTCACAGCTGTATTTTAATAAATTTTATTCACTAACTACTCCAGTTTATAGTAAAGAAAATACTATCCATTATTAAAAATTTCAAAAGTATCTAAAGTGTATATAAAAATCATTATTCTTTATTAAATAAATAAGATTAATTATAAATAAATTAACTATATATCTGTAGAATCATTATAGATTTATTAAGATTGATTGATAATATATTAATTTATAATATGAAAAAATAACAAATTGTCCATAGGTATAAGTCGCTCCCATATTTACCTAATCATAAGAATAGAAAATTATTCAACAAATTTTTAGAAAAATTTTTATTCGATAATGATGGGATGAAATTTCAAATATTGTATTTAAAATTATCAGAAAAATTTTATTTTACTTTAATAGAACGATGTATTATATATTTAATAGAAATATTATGTAATTCAATACTCCAAAGCAGATGAAATTTGTTTAGCAATTTTCAAATTGATCGAAGAAACAATAAAAATATTTAAATTTATTTGCATGACAAGGTAAATTGCAAATCAGAAGTAACAAATTTTAATTATAATCGGGCACTGTGAGATACGTCATCACGAAACTTATTTATAACCAAATTTGTCCGTTACAAGATCTTTTATAATTTTTTTGAGAACTTAATTTTGTTCTCAATATTCGAAAATATACCTGAAACATATTCTTAATTATAGAAAGACAAAGTCAAAAATAACTAAAAAATACAGAAATCGATTTAATAATACTATTTTCCTATTTTGAAATATTGGAATACATTTAAGTTGATTTTGAAATGGTTGGTACAAACATAATTTTTAATAAAACACATATTTATTAAAAAATGTAACATCAAAATTTTTAAAAAAATTCAAATTTAAATTTAACTACAAAATAACTTGGAGCATTGCATTTTACAAGTTTTTAAAATTTTTTTAAGCCGACATTAGTTACTGAAAGAGTCAGTCAATCGATAAGTATTGTTTTAATTTTTCAATACTTTGTACTTTTTCGTTATTTGACATGCTCGAGTTCGGTAGGATGAGACAATCAACCTATCCTAATGTTGGTATTTCTCTCGATAAACATTTTTGGAATCATACGGATGACACAGAGAACTAACCAAGTCATACAAAAAGTGAGATTACGAAATTTTACGATATTGCCGAGTTTCGTTACCGAGAATTCGTTAGACTTTAAGCAATGCCGAGTCGTAAGTGATTCTCGATTCTAACGAAAAACCATCAACGGCATTAGCAATAGTAACTATACAATTATAATAACAATTATTTACGAGTAAACAATAGGTGTCCACGTAAAAAATTAAAACGTCCATATCCCGAATAATACAATTTAGTTTACAGATTTATAATTCAATAGAATGTTTCAATATCCTGAAAATATAAATAAAACATAAGTGCGTATATAAAAAATAAATATTCTACTTATTATGTGTTTTAAATTTTCGATTAATATTGCAATTTGAATGTATAAGGACTATGTACAAACTATAATGAATAAATATATATTCATTTAATAGTGTTCTGTGTTAATTTCAGCGTCTATTTTAATTAACTTCAGTAAATTTTTAAAACATTTAAGTTGATCTTAATATGATATTTATCGTATGTATTCGAGTCTATTTATAATGTAAAAGGCCCCACCGCGTTATAATGAACTTGGTCAAGCTACTCAGCAGATTAAAAAGTCAAAAAATAATGTAACTTCGTAAACGGTAAACTTATCTAAAAACTTATCTGGTTTCCGATCATTTTCTGAGCATCATGTGAGGTTATTGTATGAAACTTAGAACTTTTTATAGTTTAGTGTATATTTTTCAAATATACATTTTTGTATTATTAATTACTATACTTCGCTCTATTTAAATTAGTATCTTACTTTATGTTGATACACTATAAAAAAAGTGAATAATTTTTCTACGACACATTCAATAAGTTTATATTCGGAACCCACGATTTGAATGTTTAAACCATTTAATAGTGAGAAAACTTTTCATTTGACAACTTACACGTAATGAAATGAAGTCACTTTTGCACTCAGGCATATTATATGTTGTAGTATTTAATCTTTCTAACAATTTAAATTAATATGAATATCCAGATAAAATTCATGTTTCAGCATTTTTCATCAATTTTAACTTCTGTTATCATATAGTAATATTATCTTCTGAAAATTACTTTCGATCGTGAAATTCAAAACATTTTACAAAAAACCATAATTCCGAATAATTTTAAAATTTTACGTATCACCCGAGCTTAATGCAAATCAAATCATTCATCAAATTTCTATTATTATCACGACGAATTAAATCCACCTAAAAAAGAGATCGTACATATCTCCAAAGCATGTGGATAGTGTAATAAACTATTTCAATATAAAAAAGTCATCAGAAAAATTTTTTTTAAACTCTCTCGTTTTTAGCTCACAAAAACGAGAGAGTTTTCAGAAAAAATTATATTAAACTCCTTCAAAACTAGATAAATGTACATTATTTCGGGTAAATTGGTTTATTACATAGACTTCTATCCATTAAACACTTTGTCAATGATTATAAAATATTTTTAGTTTTTAAATTTGACAGATATGATATTAGATGATATTAGAAGTTTTTAAGGACTTATAAATTTTTGCTGTTTTCTGTATACGGCATTTATCTTCTTATAATTTTAATTTTTAATTATTCGTTAGCATAAAAGTATGTATTATTGAGGTTATGAAGATACAACTTTATTCATATACTAACTTGATTTTGGCGATAATTATGTAAGGTAAAATTTTCCAAACATTACATTGTTATCATCACATCATACAAAAGACATAGTAAACATAGTAATAATATTTAAGTAGTATGGTTTAATAAAGGCGAGTATAAGTTGATAATTCTATATTGTTGCATATATTTCTGTGTGCAAGTAATTGCGACAGGTTTAGTTACTATATGCCAATTATAAACGAACGTATACTCAACAGCTTTATAATCCAATTTTTTATTATAACTTTTATCAATTATATACGCAGCATTAAATATTTTACTACAGTTCAAACGTTTATTCTAATTTTACTATTACTATTTCATCAGATTTACATTTTTTTAAAGTAATTTTACCTGTGTATATATCTGTGTAGTAACTGTGTATATAAGATACAGTTACTAAAATATGATGTTTAAATTTATGATATAAAAAAATCACTTGATTATAAAATGTAAAAAAACAAAGGAAAACAAACTTATTTTCGACAACATTGATATGATATCTCTTCATTTAATCAAGGAACATTGTTAGATATCTTTTTTTTTGTAATTTTTAATTTGTTATTTATTTCAGTTTGCTTCTTATTTTTGGAAACCAAGGCTTCTTTTGCTTTCTTTTGTTTGTAATATCTTCAATTTTCGCTGTTGCCTTAATAGCTTTATCTTTCCTTTTTAACCGTTTGCTATTCTTTTAGAAGTCTTTCTTCTTTTCTTTTCATGTGATTAAATCTTTAGTTGCTCTTGTTTTTTAAATGCATCTTGTTTATCGCTGATGCATCTTCGAGTTTTTTGCGTTTTCATTTTCTTTTTTGTCTTTCTTTGCTTACAATCTGTTTTTGTTTCAATATCTTCCATCCGAATTAAGAGTTTTTCTAATCAACGATTCACTTAGTCCCTTTAAATTCGAAATATCCTGCATGATATTCTTTGAACGCGATTGTTCAATCTCCCGATATGTCTAAAACTTGAACTGCACTAAACATGCCTTCACTGGGTAAATTGACATCTTCTTTACAAAGTATAGAATTAAGCAACTCTGCTTTGATATCACGTTCACCCGAGCCATTTAATGTAGAGGGATTAGAAATGCAACTCGCTGTTTCAATGCCGCGATAGATGTCAGTGTAAGCGATATCCTGTTCAATGGGATGAAACAAAATAACACATGGTGATAAAAATCCGAACATCATGTAAAAATTGCGAAATATACATATAATCATTGTATCAAAAAATATAATATTTTTCTATATTAATTGTTAGATCTAGTAAATTATTATTCACTCGATTTTATTCCGTGCTATTCGGAATCTTCTCAACTATCACAGTTTAAATTGAATTTGGATCAGACCTGTTAAAACCAAACTCTACAATCTTAAAAATATCATATGTAATATAATTTTTTTAATAAAAAGACAACAAATACGAAGTAAGATTTTTATCTCCATTTTATTGGAGTTCGTGATTATGTTTAACCATAGTCATGACTGCTATTTAACCTAGTAATATTAGTACTGCTTGATTCAGATGCGTTAGCAAATTGTTAAAAAAAAGTACTATATTTTATTTTATCTAAATTATTTCATAACATATTATAATTATGATAATATTTTCATCTGAGATGATTGCATGCTCGATTGGATGTGAATGTAAAAATTTTTATCAGGTTTCAAACAAACTTGATTTTCTATTACTACTTTTCCATTCTGGGTATTCATTTGAACGAAATGTTTACAATTATTGAATGGTGAGCAAACGCTCCATAACATGTGTGACACATTAGGAACATGTTTAACTTCATTTATAGACATGTTCGATTGAGGAGACATGTTCTTCTGATTTAAGATCTTTTAATAGTCTCAAGCACTAATATCAAAAGGAAACAATCCACACTTTTTCAAGCCATTCTTCAGAAGCTTTATCGGGTTATTGAAGTGTCTCAGTAAAAAGTTTTTGTTTGAGTTTCCAATTCAAATTTAAATGTTCTGAAAAATAACACAATTAAATGCATTATGTGGGTAACATTTGAAGTCAATGCAATCAGAATAATTTGTTTCTCCGACAAAAATTTGCTTAATTTTCAATGCCAAATTCCAAAAAAATATAAAAGCAGTGACCATCAGTGTACAAAATACTGGACGTTGCACTTTCGTCTCCATCAACCAAGGTTCATATATAAATGTTCTTGATAAAATCATCGAAAGTTTTCGCTGTCATCCACCCATTATCGCTGACTCCAAATGTAAAATCTTTTGGAGCAAGTTGCACTGCATTTCTTGATAAAAATTTTTCAGTGAAGAGTACAAAAGTTGTACCACTAGGTACAAGCAAGACGCCTGGTTTGGCGTTTCATTGGTGATTTTGTTCATAAAATATAGTTTTATTATAATTTTAAAATTTTTCTTAAACATCAATTACATTTTTTTCATTCATGACTTTCTCATCACAGTTGAAAATTCTGTCAGGCCCAAAATTTTCAAAATTGTTCTAAATCAAGTACTCAGTAATTTCTTATAACCATCGACATAAACTCTGTTCTGTAACTCTCGCTCTATTTAATTTTACATTTTCCGAGATTCTTTGAGAGACTTTGGATGTCGCTTCAGGAAGCCTTCATGTCAACTTCTTTCTGACATATTATTGTAATAGAGTTTTTTCAGTTTATCACGAGAACTTCTAACTGTTTCTAACAATTGTGATTTAGAGACACATATTCCACTTTTGCAACACTGAAAAATCCAATCAATCAACTCGTTCTCTTTTTGCTGGTTCAGAAATGTTGAAGAGCGTAGTGATTTATTTGCGTGTTTATTAAATTTTTCGCTCACAACGTCGACTCTGGAACACTAAATTTTCTGGTCATTTCAGCAACAGATTTTACTTTTCATACTTCTTATAAGCGGTTGCCATAGTTTCTTCAGAGTATTTCAATCGTTCTCTTATCGCTTTTCTCCCGTTTTTTTCCAGCTTTCTTTGTAGGTGTGATATTCTTGATCTTCATAATTGTATTAGTTTTCATCTCTGGCCATACATGAAGAATCGTTACTCATTCATTATGCTCTGTGAAAAAATGGCTTATTATTGATTGAAAAACAAGAATTATCCTTATTATAAAATTAGTTAATTTAGTGCGTAAAAATTAAAATACAACCAAAATTCTAAAAAGTGGCTGCCCATTGTCACTGCAAGCTTTGATCCCGCGAACTCCGTAGACTCGCCATCTCCGCGACTCCTTCCAATTCCTTTTCACGCGCCCTTCCATGCGCGATGGACCAATCTGTATGCTTCGACTATGCTCATCGAATCCTTTAAATACAATTCGTGCGGATCATTCCGCATTACTTACTTGATTCTAGGAGCGATTAGTGCAACTTCGAGTTTTCCATTTAAGTTTTCCAACCTGAAGTTTCCATTTAATTATCAAGGTCTCGCCCGGATAAATTTTATTTACTTTTACATGGTAGTAGCGTCTTAGACGCGCTTTGACAACAAATTTTAAATTTATCAATTAAAAAATTGGGTCCGCGACGCCACCGTCGATTCGCGACAAGGCACGGCCGGAATAGTCCAGCATTATCATTGCCTTTTGTTGCGTTACAGACAACACATATAAACTGTTTTCCTTCGGTTTCAACCACAAGGTGCAACTATTGTGTTGAACCATTATGAGAACACAAGTACAGAGACTGATCTGTATCCTCATCAACACAAACGTAAATGTTGAAACAAAAGCGAGGAAAAGGTTTTAGCATCAAATCCAGTCGAATGGATTTGTGCAATGAATGCAGACGCACTTAACAGTTTGGAAACGCCCGCTGTCGACGATAGTCAACTCACAGGTAAGCAAACAAAGTTGAAACGGTTCTTAGAAACCGGGGTAGGACATCAGGTAACCTTTTGTTAACCATTTTTTCTTAAAGGCGAAGAGAGGTTACAACCGACTCAATACTTTGTATCTCTACACAAAAATGGTTAAGGTTATGTATTTATGATTATCATAGGTTCCAATCGTACCGTATCGTTCGAGTCTACTGGACAAAATAATGACAACGAAGGAGATGACGTCCAAGATGATGACAGTGAGGTCTTGACTGTTGTAGATGACTCTATGATCGAGTTTTTCCGCTTTAAAGATAAGCCGTTCAACGAACATCACTAAGCGCCGACACAGTTCCTCGGGTGCGCCTAAAGTGAACAAGGAGCTTATGACGACCGTGAAATTGCACCCTAGTGTCCTGATGAGGGATGAATTCAAGGTGAAAGAACAAGTACAGGTTAGCGTTTGTCTTTTGCGCTGAAGAACGGGCATCCTGGAGCTGCTGAAACTAATGGTTAAACAATCGCTACCGGATAGTTTCAGGCCCGCCATTGAATAGGTAGCAGACGCGATTAATTTTCTTACAGACCATCAATACAGGCTGTTACTTGCTCCACGTGCCTTTATCACCCCATTACTATAATTAGTCGAGAAACATGTTGTCGACAATGCGTCAGTCAACAAGTGGCTGTTTGGCAGCGACTTTGCGAACGAAGCAAAGGATGCCCAAGACTGCGAAAAGATAACTCAAGATTTCCTGAAGGATAAATCGACCATAACTATTTTGCAACACCGCGCAAACAACCGATGAGGGTCCTTGGACAACATAAATTGCATAATCATGGAATTCCATTACCCAGCCAATACTCAAAAAGCCGAGTTTTTACTCACGGTGGTAAAACGATGCGACGAAGAAATATACTTTCGACAGCCCCACTCATATTTACAAAGATCATGAGACCAGCTATTATCTATCTTCGAGAACGTCTTCTAATAATCGTTTGAATCGATTGTTTATTTAGACGATTTTTTGTTACTAAGCCCAACAAACAAGCTTTGTTGTGATAATTTGCAGGCGTATATAACTTTTCCGTTTTTAGGTTTTCTGATCAAATTCAAGAAATCGGTGTTACACGGAAAAAAATGAAACATTTCTTATAACATTGAAATTGTTGTTATATAAAGTTGTTTAAATCAGCACGAAAAAACTGTTGAGTTAACTTTTATTTCATCTAAAGTGAACTAGTATTCAGGTTTTGGAATAACGCGCCACTGAAAATTCGCTTCGCCTATATCACGTGTATTCAAAGAATTGAGGTTAGGATGGTTGTCACTGTGCTACGTGCATCTGCATTGTTTTATTTATTTCTGTATTCGTTCGATTATTTTAAATGATTTTATGAATTATTTTCGAAAAATATTTGCAATGGACGAATTTGTGATAAATAAATTAAACAGTTACAGATTATTTGTTCTCATTCAAGCATTTAAAGGCAAGTTTTTTGCGGTTTTAATATGAGTAATTTTATTTGTACACAGCATTTATAAGTTAAATTTTAATAATAACTTAATCTGATATTAGGAAGTCATTCAATTATTATTATAACGACATAATCTTATTTTCGTCATATAGACATTTTATTACAACTAACATAAAATTTTATTTATATTGAAATTTAAAGCGATGTTGATTCAACATTGTTTCCGCAACTGAGACATACAATGCTGAGTCAACTATATCTAACAGTTTGATTCAAATAGATATCTCAACTCAGAAAAAAATGTTGTTCCAATTCAAGTTCTCCATTGATCCAATTGATTTTAATGTTGCATCAATATTTTTTGTCCCCGTGTAGTTCCTACGACGCGCATCGGCCGAATTTCATTTCCACCTAATTGATAAAATCTGAATAGTAATTAACTTCATAAACAGTTTCATGAGTTTCTAACCAACTCATGACAGAATCACCTTTTTCAATGATTATCTAGTGGACAATTATGTTACTCCAGAAGCTAAATTTCTGCGAGAAATGAGGCATCCATTAAAGAAACGACAAACACGTGCGAATCTTTCCAGTCCCAATTCAGTAAGAAATTTTTCCATTTGCACCCGAATATATTTGAGTTTGTAAACCCAGTCCTTATATATAAAAGTAGTTCATGTATAAGAATGATGAGTAGTGAACTGGAACGAGTAAAATCTCGAGGAACGACTGCAAAATATGCCATAATTAATACTGAATCACGAAAATACTTTAAAGATCACATTTATCGTTTTGACTTCGTAAAAAAACAACTGCATTAAAAAAGCAAGGGAAAAAAACTAAAAATATTTAAACCATTAGACATTCAAAACATTTAGACCATTAAAAAGTGACAAAGGCGATTTCATATTTTTAATCATACCTGCTAATAATGCAGTCAGTCCCAAACCTGTAAAAGTGAGAAAGAAAATATAAAACGACTTTGTTCTAATGATAATCTTTTTTAAGGTAATTATCTAGAACAAGATATGATATCTGGCGAAGATGACATATCCATCTCTTAATGACTATTTGAATTTCGGTGGAGTTGTTATATCCCTATCTTAAGGAGGTTTTTCATTTCAGTGGAGATGACCTGTTTTTTATTTAATGAGGATATTTTCGGTGGAAATAATGAACTCTCCGCGTATTAAATGTCTCAGGTTTATTTTTGATTTATAGCACCAGACGATTTCAATCTCAGACGAGCGCAGATCTAAGTTATAAGAGATGGTTTACGAGTTTTTGCGAATATCTTACTGTACTATACAGGAGTTCACTAGTTTGATCGGTTTTCTCGTCTCCATTTGCTTGTCAGTATTGTAGGGCCGTTTGTACACAAAGAAGTTTGAGCGAGAGAAGATTTTGGCTTTGTGTGCATCGAATGAAATCTATTCGGAACGCGTGAAAATTCCTCGGGACGCAAATTCTGATTTCTCCTGGTGGACAAAAGTATTGTTGGATCCAAAGCAGGATAACGCGATTTGCACGGACACGTATGTGCGGGAAACTTTTTCCGATGCGTAAATCACGCGGTGGGGCGCGTTCTGGGATTCCTATCATACACATGGCTGGTGGGTAGAGGAAGAGCTCTGTTTTTTATTAACGCGCTTGAGATCAAGGCGGCCTTTTACGCGTTAAAATGCTTCGCTGCCGAAGTACGAGATTGCAAGATTCTATTGCAAATAGATAACACCACTGCCCTCTCTTACCTCAACCGCTTCAATTCAGTCCAATTTCATCACCTTTCTGCTCTCGCGAGAGACATTTAGCAATGGTGTGACGAGAGGAGCATTGTTCTTTTTTCTTCATATATTACATCGGGGGAAAACGTTAACGCGGATATAAAGTCTACTAGGACGGATACCGACACAGAATGGTCACTATCGATGATCGAAAAAAATTTCCGACATATGTATCCTGGGTACCTATGACGCCTGTTGTACAAGAATTTTTCCCTGGGATTAGAGAGATTATCCGGCGATCGTTTGTAAATCTGCAGGTACCAGAAAAAGCCGTAGAGACTCTGGTGACATCGTTGACAGAGTCAACTATTCGACAGTACACGAGGTCTCTGCATTCGAGGTAGGATTTTTGTCAACAACGTAGTTACCCTGTTTTTGATCTTACACTGATTCAGGTGTTCCTTGTGAAAGAGCTAAAAACTGTACGCTCAAAATTTTTTATTCGACACTGAATACGTCAAAATTGTGTCTATGATTTCGCGAGATAGGATTGGCCAGAATTCTTCAATAAAACATGTTTGTAAAGGCGCGGGTTATTTAAAACCTTCGCGACCGAAGTATGATTATGTGTGGGATTCGGAACCCATTATTGTGAAATTAAAATGTGTACCCTCACAATGATTTGTTGCTGGAAACTCTTACCGAAAAGCTACTCTTAGTGCTAGCTTTAGAATCAGGACAACGGTGACAAACTTTGTCCTTACTAAAAGTAAGGCACTAGACAAGCACAGTACTAGACACGCGTCTACTTCGCAAACCCGTTGTTTTGTCATCCAGTTTGTAATTATATATTACTATTAACTTATATAAGCTTGTTCTTTGTCCAGATTTAATTTGATTTGATCAGTAAATAAATGCTGTGTGATTAAAACTTTCTGTATTTGAATTCAGATGGTCTCGTTCGGATGAATTTTCGTATTAAATTTTTACAATGAAATTCCCATCCAGCAGGAACAAGTCCCGCAATTTGCTACTGAAGATTAGAACTTATGATGATGCCGGACCAGCCTCAATTGATGGATATAAAATTTGTTGTCGAAGAGCGTCAAAAACGTTATTACAGTGTAAAAGTAACCATCCGGATGAGAACTTCAGAATAATTTAAATAGAACTTCACTTTGGTAAGTTCGGTTAATCTATTATTTTTAAATTATTAATCTTGTGGGGTTCATTCTTATCACGACGTCTCTGGAATCGGAACTGCGCTTGCCATTGCGAAGACGTTATAAAAGCGTTGAGTCCTCCACGGGTTAATCCGGAAAAGCCCGCGTCAACCGAAATTCACGCCGAACCAACTCTGTTGACTAATGTTTTTCGCGTTCTGAGTTAACCGCTCAAACCTAATATCTGACGTCATTTGAAATTCAATTACTAATTTTTCCTTTTTTCAACTACAAGAACTCTGACTTAGCACATATTACAGAAAAATCAGTCCTTTTCAGGGCTAATAAATTAATAAAAACTAAAAATATATGGTCTCGCTGCGTCTCAATTGATTTGACAGAACAAGCCATACTGACGGTGCTTCCATCATAGGCACAAGCGGTAAAATTGAATTAGTATTTCTAATTTTACAATCCATTATAGAAAAATAAAATTTGCCATGTGTTTCAAGCAAGTTTGATTCCTTCGAATAATACTTGATTTGTAAATAAATTTTTCAAACTTTTTTTTTTACATGAAACCATATATGAAATTTTAATACGTAATATTGTTCCGTTACAGACTTACAAAGCCAAAATATTGAGCTTGCTTCATTTATTATATAACAATATATTTTATACGCAATAAACATTAAGTATGTTTTATTTATTATGAAACATAATGATGTAACAATTTTTAAAAAATTTGTTAGTAAATTTGAAATAATAATAATATATTTCATACAATTTCACATACATCACAGTAACTGGAACATCCGCAATCATACCAGTTATTACCCTTCATTATCACTTTTAAAAGTTATTTGCAATTCAAAAGAAGAATTTCAGAAAAAAAAGTAAAGAACAAAAACTAGTAAACAACTGTATTCAAATAGTGAGGTTATTGGCATTTGTATAGTAAGTCAAAGCTGTTCATGAAAACATTTGTGATGAAAAGATTATGCTTGGTGAATCTGTTCAAAAATGAATTTTCATTTTTGGAGACAAATTTACACCTTTACTAATGAGTTTTCACATCATTATCTCCTTGACAAAACTTACACGTCATCCTGAAAAATATTAGATGTCACAACGAGTAAGTATACACGTATAAAATCATTTGCAAAAACATTGAAATAGATTATCCATTTACTTTATACGAGTTTTAAGCACAGAATTTCAAAAAATAATTTAGAAACCGTGATCTTAAGTATCTTAAAACAACCATAAGTGTGTATTTCAAGGAGATATAACTTCACCAACAAATGAAGAAGAACGCAGCAGCGTATTTACATCGAAACGTCTGGCAAAATCCATTCAAATTAACCTCACATATTTAAGCTATCTCGTTGTCACCATTACATCAGCTTATAATGCTTGGGCAAAGAGGATATCAACCAGCTGCTGAACAATGGTATGCCAACAAGATGGTATTAGAAACATCATCTAAAAGGTTCCAATTGATTATACGATTGATTTACGATCAATTCCCTCTTTCGTCCGAATTCGAAGTAGGATGCCAATGTGCAATCATATACCCTAATTTTGATCTTACATATGATGAGAAAACCATTAGTATAAACCCGAGCCGAGAAAAGCCATCCGGATAGAGACATTCGAGAAATTTTTACACCATCAATAAAATCTAGTGAAGAAGAATGAGTTGACAGAAAAGATTACAAGGCTTAATCAAGGTGATTTTTGCTAATTTCGTCGAATATCTAAATCCGTACAGCCGAATGACATTTATTCAATGAAAAGTTGAAGTTAAAGTTATTCGCATGACTGGTAGCCACATTCGATTAATTTGTTCCTTAAAAAACTAATTATTTTAAATATTGGGCTTGTTATTTTAAATTTGTAATAATGTTAACCAGAATTGAGTACCTCCTTATGTGAATAGGCCAAAATATTTTATTCAAGTGAATCTTTTTAATGTAATTGTCCAATTAATCAACAAATTGATTTTATTTTCAATTATTTTATTTACCTTATTCTGATTTTTTTTCTGAATATTTTGGAAATATTATAAGAGCATTTGTTTATTATTTTATGTATTTCTTGTGTGAAGTTACGTAGTTAAAAAAAAGAGAGTTGACGATGAAATAAAGTAACAGTGTAGTTTACGATTAGTATTCAAGAGGGGAGATGTTCAGTTCAATATGTAAACCCACGTAATTTCTTTTTTAGATGTCGCCTTTTTAACGGACAGCGTTATTTTATTAACAATTAATAAAACAAAACTAGCTATTATTCGTAGTTTGCTACTTATTCTTGTTCATTAAGCCAGTTTACAACAGTTGAATGAGTTAGACGGAGTGAGGTATCTTTTCAACAGCTCACTGGTTCGATGTCCATTTCAAGTCAATTGAAGAATTTATGTTGTCTGCAACCATGTCTTCCATTGGTGACGTTTCTGATGATATAATATACGATCTGTTGTTCTGACGAATCAATCTTCAAATCACAATTGAGTTTTGTCTTGCTTAAACTTAAAGAAGGTATACAGTATTACAGTAACATTGCCGAAAATAACACTTATTCTCACGTGGATATTAGATTAATTTTTCTATCTGTTCTTATTCTTTTTTCACCTTTATTGACACATTTATATAAGAAACAAATTTACTAATCTAAATATTGAATGAAATTAGGGTCCATTCCAAATTTTAGGGTAATCTATCAAGAACTCTGCTGCAAAATTCTATTCGAAATGATTAAACACGCTTAAAACTATGGATGAAAAAGTAGATAATCGTGGGTAAATAAAAAATATTTCTATATGAATGTATTAATACATCTTTCTGAATATATATGGATTACCTTATAGACTTTCAGGATGCTGTAGATTCATCATATAAATTTGACAAAGGTAAAATCAAACTGACATTGATAACTAATCCTATTATTCTCTAATGTATTTTTTCAGTAGAACAATTATAGGCTATACTTTGGATGTATTTTCAATATTAATCAAGAATAATAATTAACATATTTGTGTAATGAACAAGTGTTTCATCAAGTGAGTAAAAGCAATCAAATCATAACAATTTTGTTTTAAACATGTATACTTATATGATAGCAGAAACCGATAGAATTTTACAAAATATATTTCTTATGCATCAATAGTATAATTCTAGTTCAAAATTGCTAAATAAGTTATCATGTATGATGAAAATGTATAAAACGAAAATAACTATACTTTATCCGCAGTCTAATGAAGGAATCCAAGATCTGTTATCGTCGAACAGCGTATAAAAAGCTTCATACAAGAATGAAATAGTGTGGTAACACATTAAGGGAGTTTTTTTTAAGAATATGTATACCAAAATAGCGTTAAAAAAAACAAGTTTTTGGTAAAGTAGAATCTTTTTATTATTCAAATAGTAGAACCCGAAAGATATTACACTACAACAGCACTGTTTAGTAATATAAACTATTTCTAAGAACCGTATATCCAGGTACATACCGATTAGGCAGAATAACCAAAGGAAGTAACTAGGAGCAGCCCGCTTAGCAAAAGAAGATTACTTATTGAGACGAAAAATTCAGAAAAGTTTAAAATTACAAAACAGGCATATTACATTTTGAATTATACTTGTGATTATCTTTTGTCTTTATCGAAATTTTGGTGATTGAAGACTGACAGTAAAGTACGTAAAATTATATTATTCTTTTTCATACTAGACAATATTGTTAATATTACAGTACAACAATAATATTAGTAATTATTTATCATTTTGACACATGTTAAGTGTATATGTTATAAATTCTGCTATAGCTTTTCAAATTAATTTCCAAATCTAATTATGTTAATTATTTGATTATAAAATTTTGTCCCGCTGACGATTCTCTTAACTGCCAAAGATTCTGTCAATTACTTTAAAAATTATCTTCACGTTTACTCTGTTTTATTTACGAAATATTCCACTTTGTTGTTAAAAATGTTAGTATCCAAATGATAAAGATCAAATAGCAATTAACTTTACCTATACGAAATTAAAATAGATACAAGATAAATATACTAAAATAAAGTTACACAACTATTATCAGATACTGCAACAATCGTGATCAAAGTATACACTTAAATCTAAATTTTTTTAGTCAAGTAATTTTGCGAATCCAATTAAAAGATTGTGGTGCAATGCTTAACCTATCCAGATATCGATTTTATGTTGAATTCGATGATTGATAACATACATATTTTATGTATCTTCGTGAATTAAGTTAGACATTGTAATCATCATAGCTTGAATTTTGTATTATAGAAAGAATTTTAGCATAAAAAAATTTTTATATTTACTGTTTCAAAAAAAGTTAAAAAAATATTCCTAAAAATTATCGTATCTAGATACTTTACTAAATAATCGAAATGAACAAAAGTTTAAACGAGCATAACATAAAATGGTTTATCAAAGTAGCAAATACAGATATAATTTTATTTAATTTGTATTTTAATTTTTTCTATACTGACTGCTCGCAATAAAATTTAGTTATTTTAATTGTCACGACTTATTCTTACCAGAAGTTCCTCTGAACTTCTTGATTTTTATTTGCTATGAAAATAATTATAAATTGAATTACGAAACTAAAAACATGTTATGTATTAAAATAATCTAGTGTAAACAATACTGGACATTATATGTCTCTTTTATAATTAACTTAAATCTATTTAGAAAAATCTAAAAATATATATTGCATTAAAATCTTTGCAGAACTTATTCGGGTGATGAATTCCCAGCAACCGAGATCGATTGCCATACATGAAGAAAGAAATTTATTGAAGTATTTCATACAAAATATAAAAAGTGAATTTTCAACAATCTTTTACCAGAAAATAATCATCATTTCTAACAGCATATTTAAAAGAGTTCACAATATTTAGAAAAAGGCATATCATTTTCGTGTCGCTTGGGGTAAGATTTAAACATAAAGGTTTCGCACAGTTTGATTGCTATACATGAGTAACTGGTTTTGAAACTCCACATCAACTGCTGGAATTCAATGTATTGAAATTATACACGTGTCATTTCAAACATTAGATGGAACACTGTTACAATTGGTTAATATTTAGCATTTGAAGAGGTAAATTCGCTTTATAAAAAGGAATAAGATGAATAATTATAAGAAAATAAATATAAAAAGTATGGATATGTAGCAGGTATATATATATCCCATATAGAATGCAATTTTCTTACAGTTGTTTATAAAATATATTATGCAATTCATTATTTTTATTGTCAATTTATTCAAATCCAATTCTTACAACAATTTATGACAGATTACTAAGATTTAGTATAGTTATTTCTGATTATGAAAATCTCATAACATTTCAGGTTAATTAATTTTACTATACATAAAAGAATATGAAACCAAAATAAGTATTGGATAAAAAAAGAAAGAAAACATACATTAACGTGGTATCTTCTAATAGCTAAATCAATTAATAAAATATTTAAAAATTGGAATACAATTTTTAAAATTATTTCAAGCTTAAAGATGATTAACTTTCTTATACCAATGAATTTTCAAAATAATGACGTCATAAAACCGCGAGAATATATATATGCTGTGTCAGAAAAAGAACACATAAATTATTTCAGAATTTTTCAATCTGATTTTAAAGATCAGATTTTCAAACAAGGCTCTGAAAAATTCTAAAATAATTCATGAGTTCTTTTTATGAATAAATAAATATTTTTTCGCAATACCGTAGCATTGCTATTATTTTGTTAACGGGTTAAAAAAACTTTAAATTTCTTTATACAGTAACAACTGAGTATGTATTATTGGCGA
>JABFQD010001051.1:0-20430 GCA_022817045.1 Psix sp. ZL-2020 | reverse complement strand
TGTTTAGATTAATTACACTTTAATTTAAGCATGTTTAAAGATTACCGCTGTTACTATATTTACCTCTTACATATATAATAAGAATATCATTGAATCAATATCCATCAAAACTAATGGACATTTATAACTAATAAATAATACAATTGTGGTTTGTACATTTTCACGAATTAAAATAAATGTGTCTATGTTTATATTACACACGTGCGCTTTAAATTTTAGGATTTGCTGATTTTGATAATATTTGACTATGACGTGATATGATAATGGTGAAAGAAATAACTATAAAAACTATTATATATAATTGAAGAAATGTCAGCTTTGGAATAACTACGATTTAATCATTAAAATTGACCCGACTAGCGTTTACTTTTTTTGCAATCTACAAATGGAATAAATCGAATTTAGGTTTTTATTAAAACGAAGAACATTTATTTGTATTTTAATTGAAATTTATTTCAAGAAAAAGTGTTTTGAATATAAATTGACAGGAGGAAATAAAACACGATCGATTTGAAGTCAAAACAAAGCTTACACGATAGTTTATGTAAGCTTTAGCATCATCGCCTTAAAAAAACCCGCGAAAAAATATGCTTAAACTATGAATAAAATATCCATAGTCTACATACAGATTATGAATTAAAATTGTTTTGACGAAATTTATACGTATATATGAATTATGTATAAATTACTTTTATAACGAACATAAATTGTACATTAATTTTCTGGAAATTATAATTTGGTTGTACTTTAAGAAAACCTTTGCATAAAATATTTAAGATATCAAATAGCAATTAAAGTTTTTTTAATGTAGATTGTTATTTTTCGATAATATTTATTACTATAGAAACAAATAATAATGTTATCAATATAATAATTATTTAATGATTTTCATTTTTATTTCAGTTAGTTAAATTTTCAATTATACAATTATATTTACGAGATAGAATTACTCGTTCAGTAATGTTATCTAAAAGTTTGGTTATGTTAACTACAAAATGTTCGGCATTGATAAACGATTAGAACCTAACCTAATAAAATGTTCGTTATCAGTAAATATAATAAAAGTGATATTTGTGTATAATTATATCTTGTAAAAATTGTTGAAAAGAAACTAATACGAAGTTTTTATTTCATGCAACTTTTTTGAGCTGGTCCAATCGAAAGCATCAGTATGCGGAAAAAACAATTACCGTTATATCTAATTAACAGAGTTTCCATTCGAAAAGAAATTTTTTTCGTTGATTTTATTAAATATTTCGTTTTTGGTCTGCATTCATATTTCATGTTTTTTACCATTTAAAAACGGAAACAAAACATTTTAGCTTATCCGTCTGTTCGATATTTTCTCGAAATCTAATTCATGTGAAATATAATGATTTTTTTAACATTCTGTACAAAAATACTCGACCACGTTTCACCGCTCACATTTATTAAATCAGTTTATCTAATATTGATACACACACACGTACTCACACATATGTACATATTTATATTTATATGTATATATGTGGACAATGACACAGTTCTATATAATAATGGTATAACTTACATTAAATTGTATTAAACCGTTATATGTCTTGGAAAAGAAAACTTCCGTGTTAGCTAATTACGAATCTGAAAAATAGCGAAAAAGTTGTTTTGCTAGTTTTGAAATCCTAAATCAAATAAAGAACATTTGAACTGAAAATTTTCATTAAGAGTTAAAAAATATATTTACTTTTTTACTAACTCTCGTCTAACATCTAACCAACTTAACTCGGTCATTACATATATATATTATATTCATACTTAGAGTTCTTTCTCTCCATTTCTTTTACACATTCGTCTCTTTCCTTTTTCTGTCTCTCTCCATCTCACTCTTTTTCATCGATACTATGTAATTATAAGTTTTTTGGACGCTTAGCTTAGATTTAAGAAAAGTTAAAAAGTCGTAATATTCAAACTCTGCACTATTTTCTATTAAAGTGTGCAATTTCAGGTACAACTTTAAGATTAATCTTCTTCAAAACTCTGCGTCAGATCGACTCCAAAATTTCGGAATAATTAGCATATAGTTGCTGGTTATGTGATTAAACAATAGTTAATTTGCCGGAAGCTCATCTGCAATCGTCCAATATGAACTATTTCTCTTTCTAATTTTCATAGCACAGTGATCCGAAAAAGAGCAGCAAAAAGCTCCGGGGTAGCACGAACCGAAGAAGGCTGATAAAAAGTTTGTTTTCTATTTCAACAGTTTACAGTAACGAAAATAATACTCGCGCAAATTCCGTTTCTTTAATACAGTACTTTGGACGAGCAAAAAGTTCTTTCAAACCAGCGTGCATAATTAGACCCGCACAAGCATTTCAATAACATAAGTTGAAACTGACCCACGAGCTAGACAAAAACCCGTTCTAATGGCCACCGCGAAATTATTTATCCGCTGAAAACAAACGCAGAACAAATGCGGGGCAAAAAAAGGCAGGCGCGAAGAAGATATAATTTTGCCTCGACGCTGCGCGCTGCACCAGTTGAGCGTTGTAACTCCATTTGATTGGATTACATATAATTGAGTGTTGCGCATGGTTAAATCGCGAAAACAACGAAGCTACTCATTTTTCATCGGCTGACGGGGTAAAGGGAGGGGCGCAAAAAACGGACACTTTTATGATACCGGCAAGTCTTCGCTCGGTTGTAAAAGTGCTCCCAAATGATCCATACGTAATGCAGCGCCCTCGTATGTGAAACAGTTGACGTGGAATGAGACGTCGGAGAGCAGCAGCGAGGAAAGAATCGTCGCGGAATTTGGCAGGGCGTGACTAAGGAGCGAAATGTACTGCGCACAACTCGTGGGAGGCCGGGGGAGCAAAACGCGTGGCGAAGGCAAAATCGGGAGCGCGCAATGGGACGACGCGAGTCGTAGGACGGGATACGGGCGTGTTGGGCTTCATCGATTTCTTAGCCCGTGTGCTCCAGTAACATGTATTTCGGCTGCCGAGTTCTTCACCGCACTCAAACGTACATATAATTAACGCCACCGCAAACCCCCGGATGGCTTCCGGATCACTCGCTCGTATAACGTCGCGCAATTTATCCACTGATACCCTCCAATTGATATTTCAAGCCGACTGCGGCAGCCGCGCGATCCTACCCAATTAGCGCCGTCTGATTTATTGTTTAGCAGCAGCGTTTATTAAGGGCGCACAGAGCGCATGCTCCCGCGCTGGATAACAGAGTTGCAAAAAATGGACCAATTAGTCGGCTTGCACTCATAATGAGTACATCTCGAATCAACACAATCATTTTTTGCGTCTCGCCTGAAATGAGCGCAGTGAAGTCGCAATTTTCGATTGCTTGCTGCCATTGCAGCCTACGACAAATATTGATTCCATTTTTTTTTCAAGTGAAAATAGGATGCGAAATACGTCTGCTGAAATAAAAGACAAATGGCAAATATTTTGGTTTTAGAGAGAGACGCAATTTGGCGATACAGTTTAACGGTTACTACGGAAACAGGAAGGGAGCCTTGGGGGATAAGCTAGTGAGGATACGGTGTGTTTGATTTCGACAATGGATAATGAAGGAAAATAATAAATGTGTAGGGATAGAAATAAACATGGGACGAATCGTGGGATTGATCATTTCGAAAATGTGCGTTTCTACTTCGTTATTCGGTTATTGATAATAGAGTAAATTAATTAACATTTGTGGTACGCGATTGTAATAAATGAAATTTTTTGTAAAGAAAATAAATGAGATAATGTACGAACGTACACGCAAGAAAACTTCAATATAGTTAAAACTTCAATAGAGTTACTCTTGTAATTGTTCATTTATTTTACGATATTCGCTGTAGAAGCATTTTAGGCGAAATATATTGGAGATTTTGTAACGATTTATTTTATCGCTTTATACGTCCTGTGGAATTGGAATAATGCTTTTAATTCATTAATTAGATATAATAATTATTAAAATGATAATTTTTGGTTCTTTAATGAAAAGTAGAAACTTTTCAACAGATTAATACGTTTTACTAGGAGTTTTATTTATTGATCAATTGAAATATACTTTACACACATATAAAGTAAAAAAAAATATTCGTCCTAAAGAAGATTAATATAAATAACTGTTTAAAATGAAAAATGATTTTCAACATCTAACTTTAATAAATTCAAAAAGAATAATAATTCAATAGAGATTAATGTCATTCAAATGTGTCTGTCATAATTTACATAAAGTAAAACATAATTTCAATCAAATCTGCATTTAACGTTAATTGTTATATGACACGCCTAAAATATGGACTTATTTGATTCTTTCAAAATGTATGTGATCATAATCATTGAGCTTGTATTCCATCGCAGTGGATAAGGTGAAACATAATTTTGCCTATAAACACAACACATGACACATTCATTGAAACATATCAATTATAGTCACGAGGGAGCCTATATATTACAAGGTACGACATATATCACTGGTGGAAGTGTCACGCCTTCTAGTTCTTCTGGCGTTCGATACGTTTAAAGTATTTTGTAATTTCGATATTATATTAACGCAGCTGCACTCAACCCCTAAGAACACTAATTAATGTGACATTTTAGTATCGAAGATAGTAATTTTTAAACGATAAATGTCAATAATTATTTTATCCTAAAACATAATGTAAACTGAAACAAGAAGAAGAGTATAATGCACATTTTTACAACAATATTTTGTCGCTGCTATTTTATTCAAGTTTCTCGATATATCTTAATCCATGAAAATTAAATTTCATAAATTTGCCGTTTTATTGAATAAACATAAACCTTAAGTAATCTTACTTAAGTTAGTTATTTTCTTACGACAAGCAATAAGTTTTCTGTTACAAAAATCATCCAACCGCCCTGTTCATTTGTTTACTAGTATATAACTAGAAACGAAATTGCTAACTAGAACCTTAATTGGTACAAGGACAAATGAAATCCAATAGATAGATGGCAAGTTAAATAGATAACATATATAACATAAGATGTTGCTTGATATCTTGGGCTAATGATTGTGTAACGGAACTTAATTATGACTATTATGATAACAAAATGGGTTAAACGTCGCCCGATGTTTGCCAATGAATCATTCGCTCCGATTCTCACTAAAATGCTAATATAACTAAACGCCGAATTGCCGGAGGTTGGAAGCTTTATCAAGATGACAAATTATAAATACTGAATGTTGAATTCGATCCCGAAGATAGAATTGTCTAATGTAATGCAATTCCTCAATCTGAATAAAAATCATACGAGATTATACATACTCTATAGAATAAGAGAATGAAATGTGTCTTGGATTAATTAAAAATTACATTGGAAATAAAAACATTGTGAAAGTTGTGTATTTAATGTGAAAACATTTAAATTTATATTGGATTTTTAATGGAAATATGTGAAAAATTAATATTTATATAATTCATGTCGACAATTGTATAACATTTCAAAATATTCCATTAATTAATCAAAATATGTTTTAAAATCATTGCAAATTGATCAAACTAATACTCTTCTATTAAATGGTTCAAAACATTACAATGAGTGATTCACAAACTGTAATTGATTTCAAATAATTTGTTCAAAACGAAATTAATATATAAGTGTTGTTCGGTTTAGCCTGCAACAAATTTGTGATTCATTTCAATGTTCATCATTGATGGGAGAATATGCAGCAACGCTGATTGTTATGAGAGAGCGCGTTGCTTAATCAAGGAAATGCATTATTACAGTGAACAAGAGTTAAATGACGTACCAGAAAAGCAATAACAGAATAGCAAAGCTGTCTTATAAATACTTAAGTAGGAGTCGCCAACCGACAGCATTTTACCTTTTTCAAATACTTTACATTCGTTTTGTTTTAGAATTATTTGAAGTTATTTGATATTTTATCGAATGTCGATAAAAAATCGAACGATTTAGATGTTAAAACATATCCTACATCGAATACTTTTGTAATCCCTATTACATATGTAAGAAATATATAATATATACGTTATTTTAAAATAGCGATTAACTTAAATTAAAGAACAGGAGGAATTTAAATTCTGAGCATACTTTTCAATACGTGACTGATTTTTCATCCTTTTGATATATCAAAT
This sequence comes from Psix sp. ZL-2020, assembly GCA_022817045.1. NCBI lineage: Eukaryota > Metazoa > Arthropoda > Insecta > Hymenoptera > Scelionidae > Psix > Psix sp. ZL-2020. The sequence continues at coordinate 14,327 of JABFQD010001051.1, read as the reverse complement.
AATTTTGTCTTTACATTTTTTTATCTTAACATACGTTGTATAAAAATGTACTCTAAATTCGAAAATAATTCGAAAGTTGCTTGAGAACAAAGAAAATCGATTTTTAGAAATCTACTCCGAGGATAAACAGAATTAAGTAGGAACAATTTCATTGTACAATTCTTGCAGACAAATAACAGAAGTTTTGATTAGTTAACGAAATGAAAATGACTTATAGTGAAAATTTGTGCAGCTATAGTAAATGTCACCGTAATTGTATGAATTTCTATTGTAAATTGATGATTATATAATCTTTTGGTGGAACTTAAGTTGGTATTTTACTATAGATAAATTAGATCATAACTGAATGATAATGATTTTTGCTTCAAATGTTACAGTTACAAAATTCATTCGAATTGGTATCGCTGACAAGAACGACAATCCTCCGTACTTTGACAAAGAACTTTACGAAGCTGAGGTAGACGAAAATGAGGATATTCAACATACCGTGCTCACTGTCGCCGCCAAAGATCACGATGAGTGTAAGCTTCAAGTTCGCAATTTATACCAATAGTTTACTCAGATGACTATCTTTCCTATTGGCATACTATTACAATACAAATGCATGCATTCATACACGTGTTATTTCAGTACAAACTTCAATTTGTTCATATCTCTGGAAACAAATTTTTATCATAGAGACAAATAACAATTCCGGTTTCTCCGAGCGACTCCAAACTTGTTAAATTGTAGAACTAGACTAGAACGAAATGTTAGACTAAAATTTAACTTATCAGGATACTTGATATTTTTTATCCGCAGCCTCGCGTATTCGATACGAGATCACAAGCGGTAACATAGGCGGTGCATTTGCCGTGAAAAATATGACCGGAGCCATTTACGTGGCGGGCGCACTAGATTATGAAACAAGAAAAAGGGTAAGTATGTTTTAAACTCTTCTGAGTGCTCATCAAAACAATAATCTGACGATAACAATATTTTGCACAGTACGAATTGAAGCTGACAGCCTCGGATAACTTGAAAGAAAACTATACAACCGTTGTGATCCATGTGAAAGATGTGAACGACAACCCTCCTCAATTCGAGCGCCCTACTTATAGGACCCAAATCACGGAAGAAGACGACAGGAATTTGCCTAAGCGCGTACTTAAGGTATCTGAGCGCAGGATGACAAAAGATAATGTTTTCTCAGCGAATCGTCTCATTAAACATTCATTTCACAGGTGGTAGCAACAGACGGAGACAAGGACCGACCGCAAAATATAGTTTACTTTTTGACTGGCCAGGGAATCGATCCAGAAAATGGTGCTAATAGCAAGTTTGACATTAACCGAACCAGCGGCGAAATTTACGTGCTGAAGGTAAATTAGAGTAATGTGTTTTAGCGGGGATAAATATTTAGAGGACTATTCCTAGGGTTGGTTGAATTTAAAACAGATCTGTATAGAAATGCGCAGAATTGATTGTCATGTGCCTGGATATGCAGATTTTAGCGTTATGGTTATTGGTAAACAAAAATGCTTTTAAAAGTTGATACGCAAATTGATCAAGATATCATTTATATTAGTTTTTACGAGATTATGAATATTAATATAAAAGGAAACCAATCAGTAATTGAAATGATGTAATAATTTCTGGCGATAATCCTTGTGTAAGTAATATTACATTAGCTGTGATATTATTCAGAAATAATTAATTTTGTAGCACTATTATGACTTTGTCGCTTGATTATAAATTTATTAAATTTTATCACCAGACTCTGGATAGAGATCAGCCTAACGGCAGACCACAATGGAGGTTCACGGTGTTTGCCCAAGACGAAGGTGGGGAAGGTTTAGTCGGATATGCGGATGTTCAAGTGAATCTAAAGGATATCAATGACAACCCGCCCCTGTTTCCACAGGGCGTGTATTCTGGAAACGTGACTGAAAATGGCACAGCAGGTGGGAACACAGCGTTTGGCAATATTCCATATTCAAATTGGTCGCGACATTTTATTAATGGATGTCCGTTACTCATTAGGTATGGTCGTTATGACGATGACGGCGATCGATTATGACGATCCGAAAGAAGGCACGAACGCAAAGCTTGTGTATTCTATTGAGAAGAATGTTATCGACGAGGGAAATGGAATGCAAATTTTTGAAATCGAACCAGATACCGGGGTCATAAAGACAGCGGTTTGCTGCCTGGACAGGGAGCGCACACCAGATTACTCTATACAAGTTGTCGCGGCAGACGGAGGGGGGCTCAAAGGTACAACCAAGTTTCGTAATCTGTAAGCTGACAGAGTAACAAATGAACTGTTGCCTTATAATATCGCGAGCGATTCGTTATTTTGGTACTGTAATTGAGTTTGTTTGGAACACTTTTTGCGTTTGTATTCTTGTAAGTTAAATGAGACAGAGTGTGTTATCATGAATTATATCGCGAAATACGAAATAGATTCTGAAGGTTTGAATGGTATACCTGGCGGTGAATAAGAATCCGCGAGTAATAACCATTATGGGATTTGTAATACCCGGTACGCGAGTTATGCGAAAGCAATGCATCAAACGTGATAAAACACGAATAATGTTCGCAGGCACTGGGACTGCGTCGATAAGAGTAAAGGATATAAATGATATGCCACCGCAATTCACCAAAGATGAATGGCAAACCGAAGTCGATGAAACGGACGGTCCGGATTTGCCGGATACGCCGATCCTTACTGTTACGGTGCACGATGAAGACGAGACCAATAAATTTCAGTATAAGGTTTGTAGCGGAGTTATTACGTTTTTGCCTAATCGAATTATCTGGTGGACGATCTGCATACTGTATTCTCGAATTACAGGTTATAGACAATAGCGGTTACGGCGCAGACAAATTTACGATGGTGCGAAACAACGATGGCACTGGTTCGTTGAAAATTGTTCAGCAGTTAGACTACGAAGATACATTACAAAGCAACGGCTTCCGTTTTAGGATACAAGTAAATGATAAGGTAAGTTGAGTTGATAGAAATAAGTGTTCGGTGACTGAATTTGACGATCAAAGAGTTCTTTGTTAACACAACTCAAATTCCAGGGAGAAGACAATGATAATGATAAATATCACGTCGCCTATTCTTGGGTGATGGTCAAGTTACGCGATATCAACGACAATAAACCCCAGTTTGAGCGAGCAAATATTGAGACCAGTGTGGCGGAAAATGCTCCGGTCGGCACAAATCTTGAGACCTTCAAAGCGACGGATCCAGACCAAAGTGGAAAAAGTAAAGTATCGTATTCAATTGATCGCAGGTCTGACCGAAAGAGACAGTTCTACATCAATGAGACTGGGACGGTTTCCATTCAAAGGAGTCTTGATCGCGAGGAAAGTTCAAGACACCAGGTAAATAAAGACTTTGTTCAACCACTAGGACTTGGTGCTGGAAGTAAACATACCTTATTAATATTGGATGTTTCAGGTTAAAATTTTGGCCATTGACGATGGTCTACCACCAAAAACCGCGACAGCCACTTTGACTGTCATTGTGCAAGACATTAATGACAATGCACCCAAATTTTTGAAAGATTATCTGCCTGTGCTGCCGGAATACGCGATGCCAACTAAAGTTGTTGAGATATCCGCAACTGATGATGATGATAGGTCCAAATCCAACGGCCCACCATTTACGTTCAGAATGGATCCAAATGCAGATGATATCATCCGGGCTAGTTTTACTGTTGAAAGCGATAGTAGTAAGTTATAAAAATTTGACAGTTGAAGGTAATGAAATTCTCAGTTATTAATAATAATGTTAATAATTACAGAGGGTGCAAATGGTGATGGTATGGCTATTGTCTCATCCTTAAGGTCTTTTGACAGAGAACAACAGAAGGAGTACCTCATCCCAATCGTTATGAAAGATTCGGGCTCTCCAGTGATGATGGGCACTAGTACTTTGACAGTAATTATAGGCGATGTCAATGATAACAAAATGCAACCTGGATCGAAAGATATTTTCGTGTATAACTACGCAGTAAGATTGAGTTTGATATTTAGTCTGCAGACAAGTTGACGTATAATTCTAACGCAAGTATAAATCATTGCAGGGACAATCGCCAGACACACCCATTGGAAGAGTTTACGTATATGATTTAGACGACTGGGATCTTCCAGATAAGAAATTCTTTTGGGAGAGTACACCGCACGATCGATTTAGCGTTGACGAGGAGTCTGGGATGATAACGATGAAATCCGGCACGCATGATGGGAAGTACCATTTGAAATTCAAAGTATACGACCGGAAGCATACACAAACTGATGTTCCAGCAAATGTCACGGTGACCGTCAAAACCATTCCTCATGATGCTGTACTTAATTCTGGTTCGGTGAGAATATCGGGGATCACAGACGAAGATTTCATACGGGTTTGGAATTACAAGGTAAAATGAAAAATCAGTGGAAAAACAACGATTAATTTTTTATCTTTCTTTTAAATTGGGTAATCGGAGTACTCCAATAAACGTGTTCAATTTATAGACGCAAGAGATAACTAGGAGTAAGGCAGATTTGTTCCGAGAGAAACTGGCGAAGCTCTTGGGGATTGAGAGAGAAAACGTTGATGTGTTCAGTGTACAATTACGTCGTAAACACCCACCATTGACCGACGTTAGATTTGCAGCCCATGGATCACCTTATTACAAGCCAGTCAGATTAAATGGCATCGTGCTAATGCATCGAGAAGAGGTCTGTAAACGAGCTACTCGTGTGTTTGCTGCACAGTTTATCTGACATTAAGCTCTTAGTGCGATGAAATGTGATACATTCTGTCGACACGAATCTATTTCTCAAGTACTTAAATGAATCTGCGCACTGGCCTTATGAACTTGTATGTTTACAGATCGAAAAAAGCGTTGGGATAAATATCACAATGGTAGGGATCGATGAATGTCTGTACGAGAACGTGATGTGTGAGGGAAGCAGCTGTACGAATACTTTGGACATAAGCAATATTCCTTACATGGTAAATGCAAACAAAACCGCTCTTGTGGGAATTCGAGTTGACGTTGAGGCGGAATGTACATGCGGAGCTCGGAATTTCAGTAAAAGTGAATCATGTAGGAATAATCCTTGCTATAACGGAGGACGTTGTATAGAGGGGCGTAATGGTTTGAGGTAAATGAAGGAAGATATTGGAACTTATGAATAGTCAAGTGCAGATATAATCGCTTATTTTAAATGGTTGCAGTTGTCAATGTCCTGCTGGCTACAACGGTCCAAGATGTCAGCAAACGGCAAGAAGTTTCCGAGGGAATGGCTGGGCTTGGTACCCCGCCCTAGAAATGTGTGACAATAGCCACTTAAGCTTTGAGTTCATCACGAGAAAACCGGATGGTCTTTTGCTGTACAACGGTCCTATAGTTCCTCCAGAGTTAGAAGAAACGATGGTCTCAGGTAATTATATTTGCTAATACCTCATTCAAACAGATTATAATGTATCACGAACCTACATACTAGCTTGTTTTACAGATTTCATCTCCGTTGAGCTGGAAAGGGGAACGCCGCGGGTCCTCATTGACTTTGGCTCAGGAACTCTTGAGCTTAAGGTGAAAACTAGGAAGACCTTGGATGACGGCGAATGGCATAGATTGGACATTTTCTGGAACACGGAAGTGGTAAAGCTGATTGTTGACTACTGTAAATCTGCTATCATCACGGAGACAGATGATGGATCGCCACCGATAATAAATAGCACCAGTTGTCAGGCACAGGGCATTGTTCCGCCGTTTAATGAGTATCTCAATGTAAACGCTCCGCTTCAAATCGGTGGTCTCTATGTCGAGCAATTTGAACCAGACCAGTACAAATGGAAACACATGCCAATTGGCAAGGGCTTTGATGGGTGCATTAAGAACCTGTTTCACAACAGCAAACTATATGATCTAGCTCATCCTGGGTTATCACGAAATAGTGCTGCTGGTTGTCCACAGACCGAGGAAATTTGTAACAACCAGGAATCTACGTTCCGTTGTTGGGAACATGGTACTTGCGTAGGCAGCTTTACAGAAGCTAAGTGTCAGTGTAATCCAGGCTGGACTGGTCCTGGTTGTATGATTAAAACTACGTCATCAACCTTCAAGGTCCTCAGCTATGTTAAATATGCGTTGTCTTTTGAACCAGATAAATATTCCACTCAAATACAGTTAAGGTTCCGAACTAGAGAAGAACATGGAGAGTTATTCAGAGTTAGCGATCAGCATAACAGAGAATATGCTATACTAGAGGTAAGTTCTTAAATGATGAACATTTATAAATTGACTTTCAAGATATTGGAAACTTGTAAAACTTGTTTATGTTCACATTCTAACTTGTACATAAATTTCCAGATCAAAGACAATAGACTACACTTCCGTTACAACTTGAATAGTGTAAGAACAGAAGAAAGAGACATCTGGTTAACAGCTGTTACAGTCAATGATGGTCAGTGGCATACTGTCCGGGTTTCAAGATATGGTTCTGCCGCTACTCTGGAGCTGGATGGAGGTGAAGGTAGAAGGTTCAATGAAACCTTCTCTTTCGAGGGCCATCAATGGCTTATGGTTGATAAACAAGAAGGTGTTTACGCCGGTGGAAAAGCAGAATATACAGGAGTCAGGACGTTTGAAGTTTATGCAGATTATCAGAAAGGTTAGTTTTTTTAAATTTTCAAAATTTTCAGCAAAATTTTCAAAACATATTTTTCTTAATGTGTTATATTTTTCCAGGATGTATCGACGATATAAGACTAGAAGGCAAACATTTGCCTTTGCCTCCAGCAATGAATGGTACCCAGTGGGGTCAAGCCACTATGGCTCGAAATCTTGAAAAAGATTGTCCGTCAAACAAGCCTTGCGTTAATGTAATTTGTACCGATCCATTCGAGTGCATAGACACGTGGAACGATTATGAATGCACGTAAGTGAAATATATCTTTCTTTGTTGTAGTGACATCAGATGAAAAAGACAAATGACAGTACATCAAAGTTAAATAAATGGGCGTACGACAATTCTGTTCCTAAATCAAACAACACTGGTTTGATGTCACTTGTCGGTCTATAAAATTTTTACATTTTTGTGTATCCCATACAGTTGTGGTGAAGGCCGAGTTCGAACTCCTGACAATAAAGGATGCATGGACAAAAACGAGTGTATAGACTATCCTTGTTTAAACGGCGGTCGGTGCATCAACCAAGACCCGCGTCACCGGTACAGGTGTATTTGCCCCGATGGTTTTTGGGGCGAAAATTGCGAACTAGTCCAAGAAGGACAAACTCTGAAGCTCAGTATGGGCGCCCTGGCAGCCATTTTAGTCTGCCTTTTAATTATCCTCGGTAAGTATCTTATTTTCAACTTACCATAGCCAATATTTCTTAGCTGAAATCCAATGCGGAAATGCTACTACTGTTGGATTCGTACCAAATTAATTGAATTAATGTGAATTTATTTCCCCATTAAAATCTCGTTCAGCGGCTTATCAGCTCTGGAAGCGTAGAAGCAGATGCAACGTCAATACACCTTCTTACGTCTGAGTTTTCTTAGCAAAATAATGTACTATTAAGTAAACTAATAAAAGAGAAGGGACTAGGGACTTATTAAAGCAGTTTGAAGAGTCGTGAGTGCAATATGAGATTCATTTCTTTCAGCTAATAATCAGTCGGGCACGCAGTTCAACATCCACTGCAACATTCAACAACGTTTCCTTAGATTAATCAACGGCACTTGACACGTTATAATGCAATAAATCTCTAGATTCCATCAATTAAGTCATCTGAATCCGTGTGTTCATAAGAATCAAACCTCAATTGCAAATTATTTAACCAATAATACAGTTATCATGGAGTTAGAAAAAAACATTAGATCCTTCCCTCGTTTCAGTTTTGGAACATAGAATCGAGTGTCATAGTTGCTCATGATTGCTTCCATTGCTTTCATCCAAAATGTAAATCATCAACTCGCATTTACGTGTTTTCATGAATCAGATGTCCATTCTGGATCGTCATTCTTCTAGATTTCCATTTTCATTGCCTCTATTCCAACCAGTGACTGATGTTCGTGTTTTCATTGCAGTTTTCGTGCTCGTGTTTGTCGTCTACAACAGGAGAAGAGAATCGCACATTAAGTATCCGGGTCCAGACGATGACGTCAGAGAAAATATCATCAATTATGACGATGAAGGTGGCGGGGAGGACGACATGACTGCGTTCGATATAACGCCACTGCAAATTCCTATCGGAGGTCCTATCCCAGAAATAGGAGGCAAATTGCCAACGTGTAAAATTGCATGTAAGTGTTTTGCGAAATCATAGTTTGTCTAACTTTAGAAAGTATTTTCAACTTACAAATAACGTTCGAACGTAAATCGATGAGTTATGGAAATTCACTATTATATGACGAGTCATGGAGCTTCCATTGGAAACCAAATATAAAAGTAACTGATATCCTTTGTTACATTCAGATCCACTAGGGCCAGAACCAAATGTAGGAATTTTTATCGAAGATCATAAGAAGCGAGCTGACAGCGATCCTAATGCCCCTCCTTTCGATGATCTACGGAACTACGCTTACGAGGGTGGTGGAAGCACAGCAGGCTCGTTATCCTCTTTAGCTTCTGGTGAATATTTTATCTGACCTAATTAAGAGCAACTTAATTTACTACTTATCAGAGTCAAGATTTTAAAGAGTAGCTTGCTTCGAGTAAAATTTAAATCGACTCTAACATCTCTTGATTTTTCTTATTCCAATCTTTGATACAGTAACTCGATTAATACTAATTATCCTGCACTTATTATGCATTTAAAAATACGTTTAAAAACTTAACAATAAAAAGAATCTTTGCTCAATCATTTGATTTACTTTTGGAAAACTAAATCATTGAAAATAACTTGATACTGCTGATTAAACATAGCTCGAAGTTTTGATTATACCGTCTAATAAAATTATCAGTCACTTTTTTAAATTTAATTTATTGTTCAAACAAGGTAAACTGAAGTTCTAAAATAATTCAATTTGCCAGAGCAAACGTTTAAACGAACTTGTGATTTTGATCAGGCACGGACGACGAGCAACACGAATACGAATACTTGGGTGCTTGGGGTCCAAGATTCGACAAATTGGCCGACATGTACGGCGGCGAAGTGGAGAGCGAGGAGGAGGAGTAATTGCGCCCCAAACATCTCGACGACTAGGGAAGACTCGGGACAAGCAGTGACCCCCATTAGCTGCCACGTGTCGTCCTCGACTCGGACGTTATCGGCGAAGACGACAAGTGCTTGTGCGACAGTGGTGCAAGTTATTCTAAGACTCACTGAGCGAAGCCCAACGATACCAAAGAAAGAAACAAATGTTAGTGTTCAAATGAAAGCCTCCTCAGCTGCGAACTCGATGTGCTACAAGAATAAAAAAACAGGGGGGCAAGTCAAATCGGGCGAAGCAAAAATTACTTTAGTAGAAAAATAGTACAACGGAGAAACATGCAAATTAAGCGAACGCAAAGTGAACTTTCGAACAAGTTGCTCACAGGGGATTTTGCAAGAACTGTATCATACGCAAATAAGTCACGAGCAACGATGGACTTAGCGATTAAAGGGGGAGAGATAACTTTGCAATAATTTCAAAGTCACTACTTTAATAACGTAAAGATGCGTAAATATTTATATAACGTATACGTAGTCATCCCTCGCATGCATACGTGACGTGAGACTTTTGTATATTGTAATCCTGTTTTCTTTGATACGAGGTCTTTTTATTGTATAATACACGTATCAAGTGGCGCGACCGCAAACGTTTTACGTATCGTAACAGGTGTAATCCAAATCCGTCAAGTTCGTTTGGTTATCATCGTTGTGATGCATCCTGATTGCAACGTCACTTCAACAATAGAAGTACAAAATTATCATTGCCAGCGGTTGCGCGTTTTAATGTTTTATATCGCGGGGGAAAGACGTGCCTCGAATTTTGATTGCGTCTCAACTGTCGAATCCGAATGAATATTCCGCTCATTTCGATGGATTCTTCGTTGGCTGGCGTCTCTCCCTTACGACATGTGTATGTATGTGAACCACGCGGTACATATGCGTTCGTTTCTTGATCCGCACTTGTACACAGGAAATAGATTTTTATAAGCACACGATTCCTGTCAGAATATAAATTATTGTTGACTGATAACAATCACAATTAACCGAATCCAATATCCTGTGTCTATTCTAAATAAGGCGAGCGAAGCATTCCCACTAGACATTCTTATTCTTTCGAACGCTGTCGAATACTTCAACTCAGTTTCATTTGACAACTTGTTCTGGCGAAGGAATCGCTACTTCTTTGCCGCGATGAGTTCGTTCTTAAGTTGTACATTTCGCGAGGGGAAACGATGAGCTCCGACAGTCGGCTGATCAATTATTCAAAGACAAAACCGCACGTGCTGATTACCATATATGGCGCATATATAGTCACACCTGGGATCCACTTGGCGTTTGGTTGGCAGCAGCAAATCACTCTGCTGCTGCCAGCGAAATGTTTCATCCTTTATTTTTCACGTCTCAGTTGTTTGATTGATTTGCAAGCAACATTTCAGCGATATATATTATACAAGAAGCATGTGCTCTCGTAGAAAATAGCTGGTCGAACGACGACTTCTAGCATCTCATTCGTGGTTCCTCAGAGCGAGACACTTCCACTGAAAGATCTTACAAGCTCCTGAACCGATTGTTGTATAGTTTGTAAATTTTGATCTATAAGAAAGAAGGTAAAAAGAAAATTAAACCAAGGTCGATCCTCGTGATAAATATTTTAAGATAACATTATTGTACTTCTTAGCACCGAAGGGTTCGTTCGGGTCGTACTTCTGAGCCAAATGAAAGTGCGCGTTCCTTTTCGATCGACAGTCTTTAATACTCTCTAATGCTCTTCGTTAGAAGTGCGCGCTGCGAGCACTTTCCAGGCGACCCTTGGAATATTTGTACTTTTGTATATTATTTTGCGTTAAGCCGAATGACGAACAACGATGTTTTTTGCTCATTTGCTCTTGACACTCCCACGAATCAGCGGAAAACAAGCTCGATATTATGTCGTTCATTTATGTCACTTCAGAGGATGAACCGAAACGGTAATAAAACATGTTACTCGAAGAGGATAAAACAAACTAGAATACACCTGCGTGCAAATTATATTCTATTTGCTCGGCTAAAGAGTTCATTAGCGCATTGGGAAATTGAAATTTATGCGTTGTGTGTAAACACACGGACACATGCACACGAGCGCCCAATCTCGCGCCCTGACACATACATTTATACATATATTTACACGAGACTTGCAGACATATATAAATATATATATATACACACATTTTTCCACAAGAGTCGACTGATTTGTAAAATTCTCAAACAGGATATTAAATAGTCAATTTACCTGTTAAGTGTCCGCGCGACGATTACTCGTAAACCGAATAGAGCATATATGATAATTAATGTGCGATTGACACTAACACATTGCGAGGCGTGTTTTCCCACCCAACAAAATGTCGATCATATACGATGGATAAACTATATTGTAATAATCGTTTACTGTCCGCGAGCAATGTAAGCGTCATTCATTTTCGACAATTTGTGATATTCTTTGATTTGCGTAGGTTTAAACGATACCTAATTTATTATCACTAGTCTTACAGCGGATTATCCGCAGATTCATTTGCGTGGCTGCAAGCCTCAGCACCAGGCGTCGATTCCCTCTAATTAATTATCATTTTAGTCGAGACACACAAACGAATCGATACCTGGTGCACGCTCACTTAACTCGTTCATTTACTCTATGTATATTCGATTTTGAACAAACTTTGCAGAACATGAAAGTTGAGTTAATGACATCATTTGGATTGATTCCATCATTGATTCAGCTGTGATTTAGAATTCAGACTGGATCAATAAGTTTAACCATTTAATCTTGTTGATTTTTAAACAAACAGATTGAGTAGATGAAATGTTTCATTTATGACCCATATATGTTTCATAAATGTAACATCTGCTTCATTTATGGAACTGTATATGAATTTTTACTTGGGTATGACAAAATTATTGCAGAAAATATCATTATTAAGTTTTTTAATAATAATTTATTTGAAATACTAGTTTTTTTTATTATGAAATACTCGAGTGTCTTATTATGAGATATTTGAGCGTCTTATTGTGAAACATCCAAAAATCTTATTATGAGATATCAGGCTTTTACTAAGAGCCACTCAAACTTCTTATTATGAAATACTAGTGTTTTATTAGAACCCAATATCTTATTATAAAATACTTAAGTATAATTTTTAGCCATGATAAAATTTCTTAAAAATATATTTAAACCCTTGAACAGTCTCAGTTTATGTTGAATTAAATCAAGACTTTAATCCAAAGATAATCAAGATATCGATCAATATAAAATTAAAAAGAATTTTGATGAATTCTTGATTAACTTTCAATTAAGCTTGCTTTTTATCGATTCAGTATTTTTACATTCAAGTGAAAACAACTAAATAGTCATGGACCAACTTTCGTGTTCTCATGAAATGTTTTATTTTTTAATTAAGACTTGTAATGAACCGTTAGTGACATTGCAACGGACGAGAGATAACACGAGAGTCGCCTGTCATTGAATTTCGTATGTGAAATCTTTAATTTATTACTTACCTTTTAAGGTAAACTATTTATGTTGACTTAATTTATTTCGAAGTGATTGTTTTAACGGGAAGAATGGTCAGGAAAAATGTGAAACAAATAAATGATGTCGAACCTTTATTTTTGTCGTCTGTACGTTACAAACTAATTATCATATTTTTTAATCCCACTGTTGACGAAGTGTAGAATTTAAGCAGTGACATACAGTATTCCACAGAGTGGCATTAGAAAATGAGATTTTATCGTTATATCTGAGTTAGACCTTGTATGTGTACAGTGGCGAATGGATACCATTATTTATAAGACTTAATTATAAATAAATATAAGTAATCAAGTTGACATCTCTTCTCGGTTCCAAAGCAGAAAACTTACGACTGTCGCAAGACCATACAGATAGCGCGTCAGTGTCCCCGCAGACGCGCCCTCTTTCGGGCAATGCCAAATTTTTGAATTCGTTCCGTTTGGAGAGATATGCGTCCTATATTGATAGAGATGATACGTATACTTCTATCCGTCGTGTAGATATTACTTCATTTTTATATTTTTCTCAAAATTGTTTTACACAAATTTACCACGGTCTAATAATAAACGTCATGCTCAAAGAAAAATCTGCATGTTAACACCAATCAGAAGACGTGCGAAGTTGCGCATGGCTAGAATAATATTTCAAAATGATTTTTATCAACTTGTATAATTCCACTGTACATATAGTAATACATTTGATACGCCTTGTTTTTTTGATTTCCTTATTGTCTCGTTTTCAATCGATTCTTTTTGATATACCAAATGACAAATCTAATATAATGTTTGAATGTTGATTGTATGGGCAACGTTGAGAATTAGAACATCATTTTATGTCTTAGAACAGCTGCATTTGGTTTTTGATATATGCGGTGTACGTATTTTGATAAGACTGCAATTTTGAGAAAAATATGTTTCTTTCAACAGACGATATATATCTGTTCTGTAGGATATATTGTTTTATTTGAAGTAGATTTATAATGATGTTAATACAGTAGAGAATAATATATTTAAATGTATAAAAAAGAAATAACACTGCCACTGTACACGTTCAGTTAGTAAAATTATCATGTAATCTATAACGTACAACATAATCGACATGTGTATTATTAATTGATATTATAAGCAGTTAATTATTATATATTATTATCTCTATATTATAAAACAATTTGTACTTTATTATTTTGATTTGAAATGAAATAAATGCCTTCTTTTTTCATATACATTATGATTTTTTTCCAATGAAATACTACTTTTTGCTTCGAACTATCAAACGGTCAAAAGAAGGCAAATTTAGATGTATGAATAGTTACTTATTAGCCACAGTGAATTGCTTTGAACACATATTAGAATTACGACAGGGACGGAAAAATGTTAGATTAAGCGTATCGATTTGATAATATTGACCTATAAAATCTAGACTCCAAATTATTAGTTATTTGAATACGATATGCAAAAAAGAAGTCCAAAAAAGTATCTAAGAAATTTATGTGTATATTAATTTTAAATAAACTAGTTTATTTCTTTTTATTTTATTTATATTGTACGAATATATAAATATATTATATTCATATATGAATAAATATATATTATATATTTGTATATATTATAAATTTATTTATATTAATCGTGTATTATATATAA